>PITA01032617.1:0-13746 GCA_004023965.1 Spilogale gracilis
GGCAGTAACCTCTTTGACATCGGCCACAGCAACTTCTTTCAAGACACGTCTCCAAAGGCAAAGGAGACAAAAGCGAAAATGAACTTCTGGGACTTCATCAAAATAAAAAGCTTCTTTACAGCAAAGGAAACAGTCAACAAAACAAAGAGGCAACCCACAGAATGGGAGAAGATATTTGCAAATGACACTATAGACAAAGGGGTGGTATCCAAGATCTATAAAGAACTACTCAAACTCAACACCCAAAAAGAAGATGAACACATCTAAAAATGGGCAAGAGACATGAAGAGGCACTTTTCCATAGAAAATATACAAAAGGCTAACAGACACATGAAAAAATGTTCAGCGTCACTAGCTATCAGGGAAATTCAAATCAAAACCACACTGAGATACCACCTTACACCAGTCAGAATGGCCAAAATTAACAAGTCAGGAAACAACAAGTGTTGGAGAGGTTGCGGAGAAAGGGGAACCCTCTCACACTGTTGGTGGGAATGCAAGCTGGTGTAGTCGCTTTGGAAACAGTGTGGAGATTCCTGAAAAAATTAAAAATAGAGCTACCCTATAACCCTGCAATTGCACTACTGGGCATTTACCCTCAAGATACAGATGTAGTGAAAAGAAGGGCCATATGTACCCCAATGTTCATCGCAGCAATGGCCACAATCGCCAAACTGTGGAAAGAGCCAAGGTGCCCTTCAACAGATGAATGGATAAAGAAGAAGTGGTACATATATACAATGGAATACTATGCCTCCATCAGAAAGGATGAATATCCAACTTTTGTAGCAATATGGACTGGACTGGAAGAGATTATGTTGAATGAAATAAGCCAAGTAGAGAAAGTCAAGTATCACATGGTTTCACTTACTTGTGGTGCATGAGGGGTAACCTGGAGGACAGTGGGAGAAGGAAAGTAAATAGGAAGTAGGGTATTCCAGGGAGAGAAACAAAACAACAGAGACTTTGGACACAGAAACAAACTGAGGGACTTGGAGAGAGGGGAGTGGGGGATAGGAGAGCCTGGTGGTGGGTACTGGGGGCACCTATTGCGTGGAGCACTGGGTGTTGGGAATGGGGAATGAATCTTGGAACACTGGGAAAAAAAATTTTAAGTAACAATAAAAAAAAATGTCTATACTGTCCAAAGCAATTTGGACTTTCAATGCCATCCGATCAAAATTCCACCAACATTTTTCAGTGCGTTGGAACAAACACTCCTAAAATTTACATGGAACCAAATAATACCCCCAATCACCAAGGAATTGTTGAAAAAGAAAAACAAAGCTGGGGCATCATGTTACCTGACTTCAGGCTTTATTACAAAGCTGTGATCACCAAGATAGCATGGTACTGGCACAAAAACAAATAAATAGGCCAATGGAACAGAGTTAAGAGTCTAGATATGGACCCTTAACTCTATGGTCATATAATCTTCAACAACGCAGGAGAAAATATCCAGTGGAAAAAAAATACTGTCTCTTCAATAAATGGTACTGGGGAAATTGGACAGCTACATATAGAAGAATGAAATTAGACCATTCTCTTACGCCACACACAAAGATAAAATCGAAATGGGTGAAATATCTCAACATGAGACAGGAATGTATCAAAGTCCTAGAGGAGAACATAGGCAGTAACCTCCTTGACATCGGCCACAGCAACTTCTTTCAAGACACATTTCCAAATACAAAGGAAGATGAATTTTGGGACTTCATCAAAATAGAAAGCTTCTGCAAAGGAAACAGTCAACAAAACAAAAAGGCAACCCAAGGAATGGGAGAGGATATTTGCAAATGACACTACAGAAAAGGGCTGATATCCAAGATCCATAAATAACTCCTCAAACTCAACGACCAAAATCAAGATCACCATATAAAAAAAAATGGGCAGGTGACATGAAGAGGCACTTCTCCATAGAAGACATACAAATGGCTATCAGACACACGAAAAAACGTTCATCATCACTAGCTATCAGGGAAATTTAAATCAAAACCACACTGAGATACCACCTTACACCAGTCAGAATGGCCAAAATTAATAGGACAGGAAATAACAAGTGTTGGACTGGCTGCGGAGAAAGGGGAACCCTCTTACACTGTTGGTGGGACTGCAAGTTGGTGCAGCCACTTTGGAAAACAGTGTGGAGATTCCTTAAAAAATTAAAAATAGAGCTACCTTATAACCCTGCAATTGCACTAATGGGTATTTACCACAAAGATACAGATGTAGTGAAAAGAGGGGCTATATGTACCCTAATGTTCATTGTGGCAATGGCCACAATCACCAAACTGTGGAAAGAGCCAAGGTGCCCATCAACAGATGAATGGATAAAGAAGAAGTGGTACGTATATACAATGGAATATTACACCTCCATCAGAAAGGATGAATACCCACCTTTTGTAGCAACATGGACCAGATTGGAGGAGATTATGCTGAGTGAAATGAGCCAAGCAGAAAGAGTCAAGTATCATATGGTTTCACTTACTTGTGGAACATAAGGACAGTAGGAGAAGGAAAGGAAATGGGAAGTGGAGTAAATCAGGGAGGGAGATGAAACATGAGAGACTTTGGACTCAGAAAGAAACTGAGGGTCTTGGAGGGGAGGGGATGGGGGGATAGGTGAGCCTGGTGGTGGGTACTGAGGGCACATATTTCATGGAGCACTGGGTGTGAGGCATAAATAATGAATCTTGGAACACTAAAAAAGTAAAAAAAGTAATTTTTTTAAGTCCACATCAAAAGAAGAAAAGAAAAAAAAGTATATTAAGAAAGCAATTCCCCCATTCCCCTGGCCAATGGAGGCAGCATGATGCCTGGGGTTCCTATAAAAGACCTGAACTGGTAGGAGTTGATCAGACCTCTGGCAGCCTTTCTCCAGAAGTCTGGGAAGCTCAGACAACTGAGCGGGTGGACACAGTCAAGCCAGTCAAGCATAAAGAACTTGCTCCCTATGATGACAGCTGATTCTACACAGAAGCTGCTTCCAAAGGGTGCCATCTACACCTCCGGGGTAGCACTGGAGTCCACACCATGACCAAGATATATGGAAACTGTCCGAGAATTGGGGTCATCCCCAGATACCTCAGTAGAGCCTCTAATAGTGTGGCCTGCAGGGTTCTCCATGCCCTAGAGGGGCTGAAAATGGTGGGAAAGGACCAAGATGGAGGCCGCAAACTGACACCTCAGGGACAGAGATATCTGGACAGAATCACCGAACAGGTGGTAGTTGCCAACAAGAAGCATTAGAACAAACACTGGGTTAATAAATTGCCTCATTTGTAATCCTGGAAAAAAAGAAAGAAAGCAATTCCCTTCATAACAGCATCTAATAGAATTAAAAACTTAATAAATCGGGATGCCTGGGTGGCTAAGTTGGTTAACCGACTGCCTTCACCTCAGGTCATGATCCTGGAGACCCGGGATCGAGCCCCACATCAGGCTCCCTGCTTGGCGGGAAGCCTGCTTCTCCCTCTCTCACACCCCCTGCTTGTGTTCCCTCTCTGGCTGTGTTTCTCTCTGTCAAATAAGTAAAATATCTTAAAAAAAAAAACTTAATAAATCTAACCAAGGAGGTGAAAGACTTGTACACTTGAAACTACAAAGCATTGAATAAAGAAATATAAAAGAGAACCAAATAAATGGAAAGACATCTATGTTGATGGATAGGAAGACATATTTTTCATATGTCAATACTACTCAAAATAATCTAAAGATTGAATACAATCTCTACCAAAATTCTAAGATATTTTTTGCAGAAATGGAAAAGCTGAACCTCAGATTCCTCCAGAATTCCAAGGGATCATGAATAGCTGAAACAACTTTGAAAAATAAAGTTGGAGTATTTACACTTACTTCCTTGAAAACATAATACAAAGCTACTACTATAATTAAAACAATAAGACTGAACAGCAGTAAAAAAATAACTGACCAAAAAATGGGCAAAGCACTTGAAAAGAAGATATACAAAGAAGATATACAAATGACCCCAAAGAAGATATACAAATGACCAATAAGCACATGAAAAGATGCTGAACAACACTAATGATTAGGGAAATGCAATTCAAAGCCACAAGGAGATAATACCTCATACCCATTAGGATGGGTGCTATCAAAGAAAAAAACAAAAAATAACTAGTGTTGGGGCACCTGTGTAGCTTAGTCAGTCGAGCATGGGACACTTGATTGCAGCTCAGGTCATGAACTCAGGATCAAGAGATCAAGTACCATGTCAAGTCCACGCACGATCAGCAGAGATGTGCTTGAGATTCTCTCTCCCTCTGCCTCAGCCCCACCCCGACTCATGCATACACTCTCTATTTCAAAATCAATCAGTAAAATTTTTTAAAAATCGGGCACCTGGGTGGCTCAGTAGGTTTAAGCCTCTGCCTTTGGCTCAGGTCATGATCTCAGGGTCCTGTGATCGAGGCCCACATTGGGCTCTCTGCTCGGCAGGGAGCCTGTTTCCTCTGTTTGCCTTTCTACCTACTTGTGATCTTTCTGTCAAATAAATAAATAAAATCTTTAAAAAAATTTTTAAAGAATTAAAATCATCAATACTACTAATTATAATTAATATCATAAAGAAATAAATATAGGAACAGGTACAGGCTAATAAATTTCAAAAACTGGAACATATAAAGTGACAAAAGCTGGTACAAGAAAAAATAGGAAGCTTAAAGAGACCAAGAAATATTAAAGGAATGAAAATACATCAAATACCAGTCTCTAAAAAATTTTCCAGGTCTTGATAGATTTATTTGTGAGATCTAATAAAGTTTCAATGAATACATTCTTAAATACCCTCACAAGCTCCAAAAGAGATTGAGAAATGTCAAGGAAAGCTCATATACACATGTGTACACACGCAAGTGTGCACAGGCACAGACACGCACACATACAGACACACCAGCTCAGCTCACCAATGGATGGGTCCTAAAGGACAAAGCTCTCTGCTAACGACCCATCCTGATTTAGACGCTTCTTCAGCACCTTATACACATCCACTAACTTTCTCAAGTCTTCCTTGTCTTTAGGTATTAACAAGGTTCAATGCATTTCTTTTCTCAGCCCAGCTATGGGATTTGTTGAGGGAAAAAAATTAGAAAATAAAAATAATTAATTCAAAATTAAGAGATTTTGTTTTGTAATAAATTTTAAAAGCACATCCCAAATACTGTGACTTTATTATGTACCAGGACCTAGGATAAGGAATTATGACCATTAATTTTCCCAACTATCAATGCTAATCAAATATGAACACCTCCCCTACTTCCAACTATACAGATAAAACGCTCAGAGAAGTTAAGTTATATGACTCTCCAAAGTCATAGAACCAGTAAACAATAGAGTTAGGGTATAAGATCAGGTAGGTTTAACCCCAAAACCAATGCTTTTAATCGCTAAGCTATAATTGCCTCACAGATCAGCAAACATAGCCGCAATATCTAGTTGAACAGGTTGGGAAAGAAGGTAAGTACATCCACACACAGTCAGCTAGATATAATCTTTCTGAAGGAAGCCTGCTTGTCTAGAACTTGGCAATTTTATTCCTATGACTTTACTGCCAGAAAAAAAACAAAAAACAAAAAACAGAAAGGGTACAAAAATATTTTAACAAATCATTAACTAAAGCATTCCCCAAGTATTTAACATGTTCAAGAAGAGGAAATTTATTAAATTATGACACAGCTATATAATAAAAAATATAGCACCATTAAAATGATGAAAAGATCTGTATTCACTAACAGAAGAGCAATAGCTACCAAGTCATATTACAATCCAATTTGATTAAAACTTAATTTAACTAAATTTAGCTAAAAGAAATAAATATTTTTTGTGTGCCAGTGTATGCAAAAAAAAAAAAAAAAAAAAAAAAGGCTGTACACAGACATCATGATTACCTCCACGGAGCAGATTGTGACTTTTTACTGCCTTTTTTCTTACAACTGTCATGTCACTGCCAACCCTGCTCTCATGCTGGTAATCCCCAGCTTCCTATGAAAACATGGAAACATAGCAATCTGCTTCAAGGAGAGCTAGGGCCATCCTCTGATCACGTACTGAATACTCTAAGGCTCTAAGCTAATCAAGGTGGTGCTGTCCCCCTTGCCAGTGATTTGTTTTGTGGAATGGTCACGTAACACAATTTAGGCTAGACATAAGCTTATTGGGAGACATCAGAAAAGATTTGTTCGATGTTATCAATAAAAGTAAAAAATGGCTCCTTGGCTGTGTATTGTATTATGTCTAAACATGACACCTAAAACTATTAAAGACATTATGGTTGAAGAGAGTTAATCTGAGGAGAAGAAGATATTTTAACAGCAGCAGAAAGAAGATAAAAATAACCTGGGTTCATAATATGATTAAGCCTCTTGATCAACCAGCCCTAAAATTCCTGAACTTGGGACTTTTCACATGTGACATATTTTCCTGTTTAAGTTACTACCTTCTGTGGCGCCTCGGTGGCTCAGTCAGTTAGGTGTCTGCCTTCAGCCCAAGTCATGATCTCAAGGTCCTGTGATAGAGCCCCTTTATGGGCTCACCGCTCAGTGGGGAGTCTGCTTCTCCCTCTCCTTCTACCTCTCCCTCCCTTTGTGCTTGCTCTCTCTCTCTCTCAAATAAAATCTTAAAAAATAAAAGTTATTACTTTCTACCAAAAGCATCTCTAGCTACTTTAAAATATTTCTGTATAGCCTTAATTTTGTTTGCATTGTAAATGCATGGTTTTTACATCTATTTGTCTGTTTATTGTTTTGTTTTGTTTTTAAATATTTTATTTATTTATTTGACAGAGAGAGAGCTCACAAATAGGTAGAGAGGCAGAGAAAGAGAAAGAGGGGGAAGCAGGCTCCCCGCCGAGCAGAGAGCCCAATGCGGACCTGATCCCTGAACCCTGATATCATGACCTGAGCCCAAGGCAGAGGCTTAACCCTCCGAGCCTCCCAGGCGCCCATGTTTACTGGTTGTTTTTTACTGGCTTAGCTCCAAAAACCAGTGTCTAACGTATGAGAAGTAATTCCTAAATATTTGCTGAATGTTAAATACCTGAATAAATGACAGGTGATGATGAAACCATTGTCATTGTTCCA
Organism: Spilogale gracilis; assembly: GCA_004023965.1. Lineage (NCBI taxonomy): Eukaryota > Metazoa > Chordata > Mammalia > Carnivora > Mephitidae > Spilogale > Spilogale gracilis. The sequence goes on from PITA01032617.1 coordinate 7,095, forward strand.
CAAATACATCTCAATCAAACTTATTTGAGAAACAATAAATTTCTCAAGGAATTTGAGGAAACTACCCATGAGTCTTAACAGATCAAGCAGCTGACTACACAGTGCAGAATGCTGTGAAATAGGTATTCAGGGTTGTGATCAGACCCTAGAGAAGCAGCAGGGAGACACAGAGCCTGCACTGGAGTCTAGTCCTATGTAGCTAGCTGAAGAGGTGAGCATTCTTAGTAAAGTAACTGTCCTCTTCTCTCCCAACCTCAAGAACCCTGGATTCATGCCCTAACTGTCCAGGTGACACCCATCACAGCAGGGAGACTATATGGAACAGTTAACAATGGGGAAGTCCAAAACAGGACAGGCAAAATGAGCAACTGCAAAGTAAGCATATGAAATGTCAAGTTCACATTTTTTGAGCATGAACCATCAAGGGCTAAGCTAATGGGACAGCTTTCTAAGTCTTACCAAGCCCTTGAGCAGCCTAGATCTTACACAGACTCTAAAAATAGACCAGAACTGGAAATACAAGTGCAAACAAAGGTTTCCAAGCAGAAGCTATACCAAGACAATTTCAAAACAGAAACTACTAGGGAAAGACTGATGAGAATAGACTGGCGAAAGTAGAGGGTGGGTGTAGCGGAGCAGTGGGATTTAAAGCTCCAAGTGGCTAAGGACCACATAAAGAAGGGTCATAGCCTCCAATTGGCCCTATTAACTCTTCCCTCACACTCCCACTGGAAAAGATGAGAAGGGCTGAAGCCAATCCGGGCAGATCATAGGAACCAAAGTAATAGTAATTACTCATTTTTTTTGCAGAACTAAATTTTTGAATTACATCTTGAATAATTATATGTCTATTCATGTTTTCCGATTTGGTAATTTATATTTTTCTAAGCTATTTCATTTTATTTAACTTTTCAAAATTATTAGCATGTAATTAGTATAAAATCCTTTAATAAAAAAATTTTAGTTGTGATAAAATACATAAAAACTTACCATCTTAACCATTTTTTAAGGTTTTATTTATTTATTTGGCAGAGAGAGAGATCACAAGTAGGCAGAGAGAGAGGAGGAAGTAGGCTCCCTGCTGAGCAGAGAGCCCGATGTGGGCTTCGATCCCAGGACCCTGAGATCATGACCTGAGCCGAAGGCAGAGGCTTAACCCACTGAGCCACCCAGGCACCCCTATCTTAACCATTTTTAAATGTACACTTCAGTAGAGTTACCTCTGGTCACACTGATGTACAATCAATCTTTGCAGATTTTTTAATCTTATAAAAATGAAACTGTATATCCATTGAACAACAGCTCCCCATTTCCCTCTCTCCTGCTGGCCCCTGGGATATACCATTCAACTTTCTATATTTATGAACCTATTTTAGATATCTCATATAAGTGAAATCATGCAGCATATATTTTCTTATGACTGGGTTGTTTCACTTAGCATAATTTCCTCAAGCTTCATCTACATCATAGCATGTATCATAATTTCCTTCCTCTTTAAGGCTAAATAACATACCACTGTAGGTGAATACCATACTGTGTTTTGCTCACTCATCTGTCAGTGGACACTTGAATGGTTTGTACTTCCTGACTATTGTACAATAATACTTCTAGGGAACATGTATATACAAATAAATCTGTAAGACTCTGCCTACAGTTCTTTGGAATTATTAGATCACATGGGAATTCTATTTTTAATTTTCTACGTAACAGCCATACTGTTTTCCATGGGCACTACACCATTCTACATCCCTACCAACACTGCGCACAGGTTCCAATTTCCTCCCATCCTTGCAAATGCTTGTTATTTTCTGTATGTTTTATAGTTTGGGGGGGGGTTGTTTGTTTGTTTTTTAATAGCAGCCATCCTAATGCATGTGAGGTAGAATTTCACTGTGGTTTTCATTTGCCTTTCTGTCATGACTACAGCATACTGGGCATATTTTCATATGCGTGTTGGCCATGTGCCTATCTTCTCTGCAGAAATGTCTATTCAAGTCTTTTGACAATTTCTGAATCACGATGTTCATTCCTTTTTAAATTCATTATATGAATAGTTATGTCTTAATTTTTCCTTTTAATAATTCTCATTTGTATTTCTTTTTTTTCTTGACCAACTCACCCAGGTGATTAGTTATTTTGTTAATATTTACAAACATTACCAGCTTTTGGCTTTAACAATTCTCTGAATTATAACTATCTTCCCCCACTTCATTAATTTCTGCTTTATCTTAATTGTTTCCTTTCTTCTACTTTCTTGGGGGTTTCCTCTGTGTTATTTTTCTAACTCTTTGATATAGACACTGTAGAAGTAGAAAACTGTAAGTCCCATAATTGTTAACTCCATGTGTCCACAAAAATATGAATGAAGTCAGGGGTTGTTGGCAAGCCTCAGTTAATGGCATGAAAGAACTTTGAAAGCAAAGACTCTTACGATATTTTGAAAAGACAAATCATACTATGATTATAATTAGATCAGTAAGGAAAAGGACTCTAAAACTTAAGTATTTATTCTTATAAAGTTTAATTTATATCTCTCCTAATTCCTTATTCCTTTTTTTTTTAAGAAAGAGACAAAGTATATGGTGCGCCTGGGTGGCTCAGTTGGTTGGGTGACTGCCTTCGGCTCAGGTCATGATCCCAGAGACCCGGGATCAAGCCCCACATCGGGCTCTCTGCTCGGCGGGAAGCCTGCTTCTCCCTCTCTCACTCCCCCTGCTTGTGTTCCCTCTCTAGCTGTGTTTCTCTCTGTCAAATAAATAAATAAAATCTTTAAAAAAAAAAAAAGAAAGAGACAAAGTATAGCAGGGAGGAGCAGAGAGAAAGGGAGAGAGAATCTTAAGCACACTCCATGCCTAGCACAAAGCTCCACGTGGGGTTTGATCTCATAACATGAGATCAGACCTGAACTGAAATCAGGAGTTGGACACTTAACTGACTAAGCCACCCATTATTTATCTTCTCATTATATGTAATCAAGTTTCTAAGTCATGTTGTAATGCTTGCTATAATAATTCCAAAGTATATTTAATTTATAACTTGGAGTTTATATGTGTTTGCTACAGCATACGAAGATTTTTTTTTTAAGATTTTATTTATTTGACAGAGAGAAACACAGGTAGAGAGGGAACACAGCAGCGGGAGGGAGAGAGGGAGAAGCAGACTTCCCGCCAAGCAGGGAGCCCAACACGGGGCTCGATCTTGGGACTCCAGGATAATGACCTGAGCTGAAGGCAGATGCTTAACCACTGAGCCACCCAGGCACCCCACATAGGAAGATTTTTAAAAATAATTCTTATAGTAGAGGTATGTGCTTATTAAAGATGTAAACTGCATTTGTCATAAGATATTGGTTTTCTTCATAATAAAAATTCTTTTAAACACTCAAATCATAGGGACTCCTGGGTGGCTCAGTCTGTTAAGCAGCCAACTCCTGATTTCAACTCAGATCATGATCTCAGGGTCGTGAGAATGGGCCCCACACTGGGCTCTGGGCTATACATGGAACCTGCTTAAGATTCTCTTTCTTCCTCTCCCTCTGCCCCTACCTCTCTGCCTACCCCATGTGTGCTCTCTCTCTAAAAAAAATAAAAAATAAAAATTAGTGTCAACAGTTCTTGGGGCTCTAATTTTAACTTTGATTTCTATTGTTTCTGCTAACAGTTACAGGGAATTGTTTTTGTAACTTAGAATTGTGAACTCATCTTCAGGAAAGCCAGTGTGGTCTGGATTTAAAGTACGTTCCTTCAGAGATTTGCTTGTACTTCTGCTAGGCAACCTAGAGGACCATGTTCATGTCTAGAAAATGAGAGAAGTGCAGAGTCCTAGGCAAACTGTAGGAATAACAGATTACCTTTACCCTTTCATTTTAGACATTTTGGTTTCATCCAAAAGGATATATTCTTTCAGGGGCTGGACCAGTTGTTTTTCCACAGAAATTAAGCCAGCCAAGTGTCCTACAAAAAGACAGAAGAAAGAGCCAGTCAGAACTGGACAGATGACTTCCCAGCTTACTTCACCCTGACAAAAGTGCCAATGAAAGAGGCAGGTCGCCTGAGCCAGGAGAGATTCAGCTTTTTCTCAACACTGAGAAGTAGGGGCAGAGGGAGAGGAAGAAAGAGAATCAACAGAGAGGTAGGGGCAGAGGGAGAGGAAGAAAGAGAATCAACACTGGGTCTCACTGCTTTAGGAGATCTGATAGTCCCATTGTTCTATCCTACAGCTTCAAGAAAACAGAGACAGGAACTCCCACAGGGATGTCAAAGACTGTGGCCAATCTGTGACCTCTGCCACCATGGAGGGACCTTTATTTCATCCTTTTACCCTGCAGGCAATCTTGTAAGCTTAGAAACCGGAGGGGAGAAAAGCATTTAAACACAAAGGAACAAACTCTGAAGTTTGAGGTGAGAAGAAAAACCGCAAATAGGATTTTCAGACCATAAAATGTACTCTGCCCACAATGACCTTCCTTCCACAAGAAGTGTATGAATATTCCTTATATGATAGCTAATTGAATTTAATTTCTTTAAAAAAAGAAAAAAAAAGAAGCGTATGAGCATTCCTAAAGGCTCTGACAATAACTACACCTCAAAAGAAGGAAATACACCACAAACACCTGTCTCCCAGAAAAAAAAAAGCCTTTGCTCTGTTGAGATTTAGGCCCTTAGTGGCCTCTACAAGGAAGAGTATTAATGTCCGGAAACTCCTTTCTCACTGTGTTCAAGTTTCAAGTAAACTTTGGTGAGATTGCTCCACCCTGATAAAAAACAAATAGGCTATTCCTGAGCTGATAACTAAGAAATCATTTGTGGAGAACACTACCTTTTCTGCCCATACCAACAGATGTGAAAATCTCAGCCCATGTGCAGCCCAGGAAACCAGACCAGGCCATCACTATCATGGACATGTGGATTTTCATGATTCAAGACATCAACATCTGCAAGGCATTTAATAACATTCATTAGACCACTATAGTTTAAAAAAAATTGACTAATGTGAGAAGAATAATACAAATGCACGAACATGTGCGAACACACCCAAAACAAACCAAAGTAATTGACTTGCAGTATAATAGCTTACGGAACCTATTTATTATATGCTCTTCGGAAACCAAACAGTAGACTGGAGCAATGAGTTGGAAAGGAACCAGATGTTGGTAAAGAAGTATTTTAACACCAGGATGATCTTCTAAGAATCACAAGTTAAGCAAACTATGAATTTTGTAACTAAACAGTTCAGTCCAGAAAGGAAGTGATCAAAGCTGAGCACAAAATTTAAAACAAAGCCAAGTTCAAGCAATTAACTGGTCAAAAATGACACCAAAAACGACAGAGCTCAACAAGAAAAATAAACTACTACAGACAAGGCATAATTCTAGATTTCACAGATAATTCAGTTGTCTCTATTTAAATTTGGTCCCTGAGGTCAAAGAGAAAGGACTGTGTCCTGGAAAGTTACAGATCCCTCTGGGAACATAAGCAAGAATGTGAGTGAGCACACAACAAAAAAGCTATATATTCAGACTCAGGAAACATACAACATTTACTTTTTGAAGGACAAGTCTCTTTAGTAGTAAAACAATGTATCAACATATTATGATTTTTAAGGCCACCTCCAGTTCCAAATTATCATATCTTGCCTCAAAGAAGAAATATAATATAGGTCTATATTATAACTCTGAAGTCAAGTAGCTTTTCCATTTACTAGCTGTGATGCTTTGAGCGAGTTAATTTGCCTTTTGAAATTCTGTTTTTTATTTTGCAATGTGGTTAGCATAGGATGAAGGTTAAATAATAGATGTAATGTGACTGGCACATACTCAGCATTCTATTAAAGATAACTATAGACATTACTGTTTCAGAGACATAAAATGTAAAAAGTTAAAACTGTCTACTTTTTTTACATTGCTATATCTGCCCAAATTCTACCCTTGGTCTACTTCTCCTTCTCTATCCTTTTAGTATAATAGTAACTAACATTTATTGGTGGGCTACCAGTGTTCTACACATTCTCCTTAGTCCTTGCAACAATTCCATGAGGGTAGGACCTCCTAATTTCACCATTTAATACATGTGGAAACCGAGCATTGAGGGGTTAAGTAAAACAAAGCCAAGTTCAAACAATTAACTGGTCAAAAACGACATCAAAAACGACAGCGCTCAACAAGAAAAATAAACTACCACAGACAAGGCATAATTCTAGAATTCACAGATAATTCAGTTGTCTGTGAAAGGTCACATGCCAGTAAAGTTCCAAGTGTTAATCCCCACTGTAAGAAGTCAGAAGTTCAGCCCCTTTGGTTTTCAAAACCAAATCTTCTATGGATTGGTCTTCCCAGGGAGGGTCCCTCATGTCTGGGAATCCTGGCAGGGGATCTGCTTCTCTCCACACTTGCAGCATCCCTCTGTCCCTGGGGACAGTCCTGCAGATCAGTTTGGCTTAGGACTATGTCTCCACCCTTTTTCTTTGGTGTGGCCTCTTCTCTACATTTAGTTGGCAGTCTGTCCTGCAAGTTTGGGTCATTTTCTGGACTATTTACACTGACATAGGTATAATCTAGTTGTATCTGTGGGATGAGAAGGGCCTAGAATCTTCCCACTCAGCCACTTTCCCTGGAAGTCCCAAAGCACATTTTGGATGAAATATAAACTCCTTA
>PITA01032618.1:0-13721 GCA_004023965.1 Spilogale gracilis
TTTTTTTTTTAAGTCTTTTGTGTTTTCTACATAGAGTATCATGTCATCTGAAAATCATGAAAGTTTGACTTCTTTCTTGCTGATTTGGATACCTTTTATTTCTTTTTGTTGTCTGATTGCTGAGCTAGGACACCCAGTACTATGTTGCATAACAATTGTGAGTGGACATCCCTTTCCGTTCCTGAATTTTCAGGGGAAAAGCTCTCAGGTTTTCCCTATTGAGGGGATATTAGCTGTGGGTCTTTCATATATGGCCTTTATAATGCTGAAGTATGTTCCCTCCATCTCTGATTATTGAGCATTTTCATCAAAACTAGAAGCTGTTTTTGTCAAATCCTTTTTCTTCATCTATTTAAAGGATCATATCCTTTCTTTTATTAATGTGGTGTTTCACGTTGATTGGTTTGTGCATATTGAACCACACTTGTAGCCCAGAAATAGATCCCACTTGATCATGGTGAGTGATTCTTTTAATGTACTTTGGATTTGATTTGCTAGTATCTTGTTGAGAATTTTTGCATCCATGATCCTCAGGTATATTTAGTCTGTAATTCTTTTTAGTGACATTTTTGTCTGGTTTTGCAATCAAAGTAATGCTGGCTTTGTAGAATGAATTCAGATATTTTCCTTCCATTTCTATTTTTTGGAACAGTTTGAGAAAAATAAGTATTAACCCTTTTTTAAATGTTTGGTAGAATTGCTGTGGAAAGCCATCTGGCCCTGGACTTTCGTTTTTTGGGAGATTTTTTTCTTTTTGAAAGATTTTATTTATTTATTTGACAGAGAGAGATCACAAGTAGGCAAAGAAGCAGGCAGAGAGAAAGGAGGAAGCAGGCTACCCACCGAGCAGAGAGCCTGATGTGGGCCTCCATCCCAGGACCCTGAGATCCTGACCTGAGCCAAAGGCAGAGGCTTTAACCCACAGAGCCACCCAAGTGCCCTGTTGGGATATTTTTGATTAGTAATTCAATTTCTTTGCTAGTTATGGTTCTGATCAAATTTTCTATATCTTCCCCAGTTTTGGTAGTTTGTGTGTTTCTAGGAAGGTATCCATTTCTTCCATATTGCCCAATTTGTTGGCATATTAATATTCTCTTACACTTGCTTGTATTTCTGTGGGGTTGGTTATGATCTCATTTATTTTATTTATGATTTTTTTCTTATTTGGATCTTTTTTCTTTTGATAAGTCTGGCTAGAAGCATATCATTTTTATTAATTCTTTCAAAGAACTAGTTCTTAGTTTCATTGGTCTCTCTACAGTTTGTTTGTATGTTGTTTGTATATCATTTACTTCTTTCTAATCTTTATTATGTCCCATCTTCTGCTGGTTTTAGGCTGTATTTGCTGTTCCTTTTCTAGCTCCTTTATGTGTAAGGTTAGCTTGTATATTTGAGACTTCTTGCTTCTTGAGGTAGGCCTACATTTCAGTATACTTCCCTCTTATGACCACTTTTGCTGCATCCCAAAAGTTTTGGACTATACTATTTTCATTTTCATTGGCTTCCATGCATTTTTTTAAATTTCATCTTTAATTTCCGGGTTAACTCATTCATTCTTTAGTAGGATATTCTTTAATCTCCATGTATTTGTGGTCTTTCCAAAGTTTCTCTTGTGAGTTACTTCATTTCACAGTATTATGGTCTGAAAATAAGCATGGTATGATCTCAATCTTTTTGTACTTGTTGAGGTCTGATTTGTGACCCAGTATCTGATCTATTCTGAAGGATGTTCAATGTGCAGTCAAAAAGAATATGTATTCTGATGCTTTAGGATGAAATGTTCTGAAAATATCTGTTAAGTACATCTGGTCCAATATGTCATTCAAAGCCCTAGTTTCCTTGTTAAATTTCTGCTTAGATGATCTGTCCATTGCTATGAGTTGGGTGTTAAAAGTCCCTTATTATTGTTATTATTATTGTTGTTATTATTATATTATCATTATTATTATCAATGAGTTTCTTTTTTTAAAGATTTTATTTATTTATTTGACTGAGAGAGAGATCACAAATAGGCAGAGAGGCAGGCAGAGTGAGAGGATGGAAGCAGGCTTCTCACTGAACAGAGAGCCTGATGTGGAGCTTGATCCCAGGACCCTGAGATCATGACCTGAGCCAAAGGCAGAGGCTTAACCCTCTGAGCCACTCAGGTACCCCATCAAAGAATTCCTTTATGTTTGTTATTAACTTATTTATATATTTGGGTGCCCCCAATTGTGGTCATACATATTTAAAATGTTAGATATTCTTGTTAGACCCCTTCATTTCGATAGGGCCCTTCATCTCTTGTTACAGTCTTTTGCTTAAAATCTAGTCTGTCTGATATATGTATGACTACTCTGATTTTCTTCTGGTTTCTATTAGCATGATAAATGTTTTTCCATCCCTTTGCTTTCAATATGCAGGTGTCTTTAGGTCTAAAATGAGTCTCTTATAGGTACCATATAGATAGGTCTTTTTTTTTTTTAATCTATCCTGATACCTTATGTCTTTTGATTGGAGTATTCAGTCCATTTACATTCAGAGTGATTATTGACAATTATGAATTTAGTGCCATTGTATTACTTGTGGTTGTTATATCCAGTTGGTTTTTTTCATCTTATAACATTTTTTTTTTTTATTTCAGCCTGACTACTTTTTAAGTCTTCTATCTCTGTGGTAAGGGACTCCCGGATGTCTTCTATGCTTTCTCAAGTCCAGTTGGTAACCTTATGATTGTTATTTTAAAATCTAGTTCAGGCATTTTGCTTATATCTATTTTGATTAGATACCTGACCATCAACTTCTTGTTGTTCTTTCCTTTGGGATGAGTTCCTCCACCTGGGCATTTGGTCTAGATCTCTGTCTTCTGTCTTTTAGTAAGGCCCATTGTTTTTCCTGCTCCTGAGAGGATAGGCTTTATTAAGAAGAGGTCCTATACTGTCCAGAGCCTGGCACTTCAAGAAGTGTCTCTGGTGTATGTTGTGTGCACTCTGCTGTTGTGTTTTGGCCATTCTTTCCTTCAGGTCAGTCTTCTACAGAGTTCCTACTTGGCTGAAGTGGAGAATGTTTGGCTCTTGCCCAGTGTGTGTTGAGTTTTAACTAGGTGGGTTTTGGTCTGCTTGTTAAAAGAGGCTAGGTCCTATTTCCTCTAAAGCTTGGGTATTGTAGCATTCTATGGTCACTAGATTTGGTGCATGAGGAGGGTTTGTGCTGGTCTTCATAGGGAAAGGTCTGCTGCTCCTCTGACCTTCAGGCACACTTGCCTTAGTTGGGAAGCACCTGCAGACTGCTGGGGGGCATGTCTTGGTCTAAGTGTCTTAAGCTCCCACTGTGGGATGCTGTGCTGCTCACTTAGGCCCACTCATGCAGATGGGCCAGGGAAAAATATATCAACTGATTCTCTCCCTGGCGAGTGAAGTTCACATCTTCCCCTCTTTAGGAAGCCTTCACAGATGAGCCAATAATTTCCCCTTATTAGTCCCAGGAATCCCTCAGTCCCTGCTCTCACTCTGCCTCTGCCTGTTTCTGCGCTGTTTGCCTGCCTGCTTGCCAGCTTAGAGCTCTAGCGCTTTATCTCAGGCATGAGGGCTGGGTTTCAAAACTCTAAATTTTAAGGATCCCTCAGGGACTGAGATGATGCTCTGAGGTGTGCAGTTGTGCAAGAAGTCAGATATTCTCCTAAATATATAAACTTATACGGGATCAGATATCTTTGTGGCTGGTTCTGGTTTATCACAGGAGGCCAGTTGTAGGAATGAACAGGGTCTTGGAGTTTATGATAATGTGCAGCAAAAAGTCAATGTCTAGGTTAGCTCCCCTCAGCAGGCATCTCTGCTTATATGCTAATGAACGGGCAGCTCAATGGCACCTGCTTACTCTTTTGTCCCTGGGGAAACAGGGCCATCTTTACTACATGCACTCCAAGAAGAGGAACCATCTTTCCAGTGCAACCCAAGGGGATCCTGACACCATGCTGTCCTTCTTTACACCTGTCAAGCCACACCTGGTGATGGCACAAACTTCTAAAATTTTAGACATTGAGCTCCACTGCTTGTAAAATAATCAGCTTCTCTCTTTCCCCCGTCTGTGGTTTTGGTGAAGTGTTTTTTTGTGTGCAATGCCCTGTGCTCTGTTCACTCTCTCTCCCTCTCTCTCACTTTTTCTCTCTTCTCTTCCTGATCAGGGCTCCCTCTCCTCCAAAGCATCAGTGATCCCTTTCTTCTCCAAATCATGTCTTTGCATCTTCCTTTCACAATAGGGCCTCTTTCTCCCTCTAGTTGTGCAGTTTTGCTTTTTTTTTTTTTTCTCAGCCCTCAAATCGATTTCCTGAGTGTTCAGAATGATTTGATTTGATATTTATCTAGCTGTGGTCTAGCCACGAGGCAAATATAGGGTTCTTCTACTACTCTGGCATCTTAACTCCTCAGCTTCACAGGGATCATTTGAACCAGTGATATCTGACTTCTTGCACAACTGCACATTAATGAGTGTATTTAAGATTTAGTTAGTTGATGATATATACTTTATAAGGAAGCACTCTTTTATTTATAATAGCCAAATAACTGATATTCTGTGGTTCATTAGTAAATAATTCATTTTAAGCACAATCTCTTTGCTTTAAATGTCTGCAATAAATAAATTGGGCATATCACTTTGTATCATATCTTCATGAACCTTTGATATCTCACACAAGGACTGTGAAGTATTGGCCTTAAAGCAGGAACATAAAATCAATGGTTCACCTGATTTAAAAATTATTTAGGCACACCCATATAAGTTCATATATTTAGGAGAATTAGATCCCGAAGAAGCAGTAGTTAAATGTCTGTTCTTAAATACTGAGCCAAGATGCACATGATACTCAAATGGTTTACAGAGACAAAGTAATAAAAAGAATGACTTAATCAATAAGGATCATCGTGATCCTTGCTGAATTATAATTGGGCTTACTAAGGTCTTAATAGATTTTTATGATGATTTTAAAATGAACAAACAGAATGGGAAAGGCAATTTAGATCTGTTGAACACCCTGTCTGCTTTATCTACAATAGAAGGTTAGGAATTCTGATTTTCCAGACATAAGCAGCTAAGACTCAGAGCCCCTTGGACTCTAAACCATTGGTAAGAAATATGTACTTCAGGTTTTCCTTTTCTCCCCTCCAATTGGGACTTCCAGTTCATTATCATGATGAATAAATGCTGTGGAAAGGGAAATAGAGTTTTCAGGTTTACTGATAACTGTCTCTGAAATAATTATTGGACCCCAATTACAACTGTGTCTTGAAAACAGAAAGACTAGAATCACTACATGCATGCTTTAAGACCCTTTAATGCCCTCACCTCAGATTTTAACTCATTGGAATTTTGATTCTCATTAAGATCTATACATATTCCCCTCATGCTGGAAAGGGCAGTATGTGTGGATCTTTTGGAGAGAAAAAAAAAGACATATAAAATAGTTTATCCAATCAACCTTAAAAGGAAATATGTTTACATAAAATAAGAAAGGATAGGGCGTCTGGGTGGCTTAGTTGGTTGAGGGGCTGCTTTCGGCTCAGGTCATAATCCTGGAGACCGGGGATCATGTCCCACATCAGGCTTCCTGCAGGAAGCCTGCTTCTCCCTCTCTCAATCCCTCTACTTGTGTTCCCTCTCTCGCTGTGTTTCTCTCTGTCAAATAAATAAATAAAATCTTTTTAAAAAAAGGATAAGAGAAACAGACAACCAGAAAATATTTAAAAAATAAATATTAAGATATATTATTTTGCTCAAGCAGTATAAATAAATTCAAATAATTTGACAAGTTGGAAAATTTCCTGGGAAACCATAATACACTAAAAATTTAACAGAAGAAATGGCCTGTGTGAAATTTATGTAAAATAATTAGAGAAAGTTATGCAAGAGATTCCCTAAAAATAATAATAATAAAATGCATAAGTCATAAACCATCTCATAGGATTCTCCTGACTAAGAGGTCATTCAAATGTTATTTAAACTGTTCCAAAGAATGAAAGAAAAAATTCCTCAGGTTTTTAAAGCAAGTACATTTTTAAACCAAAATCTAACAAATATTACCTCCCAAAATAAAATTATAATCTTGATTATGAATTATTGTAGTGACCTCTCAAAAAATATTTCTATCCTACAATTGTGAATGTGACCTAATTTAGAAAGACAGCTTTTGCAGGCACTGGATGGCTCAGTCAGTTAAACATCTGCCTTTGACTCAGGTCATGACCCAGGACCCTTGGGATCTAGTCCCACTTTGGGCTCGTTGCTTAACAGGGAGACTGCTTGTCCCTCTTCCTCTGCTCTCCCTGTGCTCTCTCTCTCTCAAATAATAAGTAAAATCTTAAAAAAAAAAAAAAAGAGGACCTTTGCAGGTTTAATTCATTTAAAGATTTTGATACGAGATCATCTTGGATTACTATAGTGGTCCCTAAATGCTTATTAGCAAAAGCAAGAGAAATGTTTGAGACGCAGAGGAGAAGATCTTGGTAAAATAGATACAAGGGATTGTAGTGATACAGCCACAAGCCAAGGAATGCCTCCAACCACCAGAAGCTGGAAAAGGCAAGGAATGGAATCTCTTCCAGAATTTCTGGAGGGAGTGTGGCCAAGCCAAAATCTTGATTTCAGACTTTCAGCTTCTTGAACTATGAAAGAATACATTTCTGTTAAGCCATTCAGTTAGTGATAATATTTTATGAATGTTGACATAAGTAGTTTAACTAAAATATTAACAGCAGTATTTATCACTTGATTAAAAAGATAATTCGTTGTAGCCAAGTAGTATTTGTTATGCAAATGCAAAGATAGTGAAATATTAGAAAATTCATTCATATAGTCACTATTTTCACATTTTAAGGAAACCATATAAGAATAACCACAAAACATGTACATAATACCTATCTCTCTTCAAAGTACTTTACAATTGATAATCTTTGTTATGATTATTATCTTATGAGGTAGGCTTATGTTATTCATATTTTATAATAAGAAACTAAAAGAGATATAAAGTAAAGCAAGGTTTAGCCTCGCAATGATTGTGTGGCCAGTACATGGTGAAACTGAGTTTTGAATCCAGCATGGCTGGCTCCAGAGTCCCTGTATATTAACACTATGGTTATCATCTCCAGGGATGCTGAAATGGAATTTGACCAAATTCAATAATCAATCTTGCTTAAAACACTTGATTTATCATGATTAAATACATAGTTACTTAATTTGAGAATATATATCTACTTCAATCCCTAAACCAAGATAATCCTGAAAATGGAAAGATCAAAGTCATTCCTATTATAGGTAGAAGTAAACAAGGACACCCACTATTCCTAATATTAAAGTATTATCATTCTACTGGATGCACACACACAAAAATAAAGCAAAATAAAGATTTGGAAGACATACAAATTTTCTGATATCTATATATATCTGAAATATATATGTATAAATATATACATATATATTTATGCTTAATTTCCACTTTTATTTTTTTTAAAGATTTTATTTATTTGACAGAAAAAAACACAACCAGAGAGGGAACACAAGCAGCAGGAGTGAGAGAGGGAGAAGCAGGCTTCCCACTGAGCAAGCAGCCTGAAGCAGGGCTCAATCCTGGGACTCTGGGATCATGACCTGAGCTGAAGGCAGAGTCTTAACCACTGAGCCACCCAGGCACCCCTTAATTCCCACTTTTATTCTTACCCTTACCAGATACAAGAAGTACAAGAACATTGCTCATTGCAGTGTCTGCACTGTTGTCATTACAAGAGTAAGATGAGCCATGAACACAGTTTTAGAGCTTAAGTATGACTAAATGGATTATATAATATAAATGAGATTATACCATTCAGGTCCTTGTCCTGGTTGCTATGGAAATGAGACCCTCTCTTCATGTTAATAAAATTATAGTTAAATTAGAAATACGACAATGAGTAAAGAACATTCAGGGATAGAACAATACATGATTTAATTCCACCTTAGGGAAAACGAACTGGGGAGGCATGTGGAGTTATTTACATAGCAGAATAAAGATTAAATCAGATGAAAATGTTGGGTTCTGAATAAATGAGTTAAAGAAAAGAAGAAAAGTAAATTGTTTAGTCTTCAAGGGAAATGTGTTGAGCCAGAATACTCTAGAGTACTGTGAGGTCTGTAAACCTATCACAAAGCCATTGACTTTGGTTGTGGTGAGTATGCATAAACAAGTGTATATGTGTGTTCACACTGCCTCATGTGCCCTGAGTGACACCATTACCAAATAGAAGGAAACAGAAGAGCAAATGAAGATGAGAAAAATGTGTTACCTTCCCACAACCTGAGGGTTCCACATGCATGCAAACCTCTTACTTACTTTCCACTGACACTAGGAAGTGAAGGGACATATCAGCTATTCTCAAGTCTTAAAGTTAGTCCTAACTGTAGTTTAGACCATACTGGGAAGATGTGGTCACTTGTAGTAGTTCACCCCAGGCTACTAATTTTGCCAGGTTGTTCGGTTGTGTTATTTTGTTTAATTTATCATAATTGAGAAAAGGTAATCATGATTAGATTTGTGCATTCCAAAATTAAGACATAATGTCTATCCAAATGGCCAACAGACACATGAAAAAGTGCTCAAAATCACTCAACAAAGGGAAATAAAAATCAAAATTACAGTGAGATACCACCTCACACTAGTCAGAATGGTTAAAATTAATCAGTCAAGAAACGACAGGTGTTGGCAAGGATGGGAGAAAGGGAAACTCTCCTACACTGTTGGTAGGAATGCAAGCTGGTGCAACCGCTCTGGAAAACAGCATGGAGATCCTCAAAAAGCTGAAAATAGAGCTACCCTACAACCCAGCAATTACACTGCTGGGTATTTACCCTAAAGCTACAAATGTAGTGATCCGAAGGGGCACGTGCACCCAAATGTGGATAAAGAAGATGTGGTACACACACACACACACACACACACACACACACACACACACACACACAGGAATACTATGCAGCCCTCAAAAGGAATGAAATCCCGCCATTTGCAATGATGTGGATGGAAGTAGAGGGTATTAAGCTAAGCAAAATAAGTCAGTCAGAGAAAGACAATTATCATATGATGTCTCTGATATGAGGAATTTGAGAGGTAGGGCAGGGATTTGTGGGGAGAAGGGAGAGAAAAATGAAACAAGATTGGACCGGGGAGGGAGAAAAACTGTAAGAGACTCTTAATCTCAGGAAACAAACGAGGACTGCTTGGGCTGGGGTACAAAGGGATAAGATGGCTGTGTTGGTGAGGGTATGTGCTATAGTGAGTACTGTGAATTGTGTAAGACTGATGATTCACAAATCTGTACCCTTGAAACAAATAATACATTACATGTTAATTTAAAAAAAGAGTAAAAGGGAAAAAAAGACATAATGTCTTTAAAAAGACTCATATTATTTCATTTTCTTCATAGGCTCAATGTGATGGTAAAAATATACTAATGGGAAAATTAACTAAAATGGAGATTTAGAAAGTGAAATAACTTTTAATTAGTCTGTAAGATATATGTATATTTTATTACAATAGTGTTTCTTAGGAGCTTATTTCTGTAGACATCAGTCTATATGCCATAGATATTCTCTTGGGTGAATAAAGAATCATGTCTGTAATAGAGATTTTTTTATTAGAAACAACAAAAAAATGTTTTGCCCAATTTCAGTATGAAAGGGGTTCCAGGAGTTTCCCATTGAAATATTTAATTTCAATTGAAATTTTTTCTCTTTTTTTTTTAAGATTTTATTTATTTGACAGTGAGAAACACAGCCAGAGAGGGAACACAAGCAGGGGGAGTGAGAGAGGGAGAAGCAGGCTTCCCACAGAGCAGGGAGCCCGATGTGGGACTCGATCCTGGGTCTCCGGGATCATGACCTGAGCCAAAGGCAGTTGCTCAGCCAACTGAGCCACCCAGGCGCCCCTGAAATTTTTTTCTGATATATTTCCAGATAAGCCAACGGCATTCCATAAGCATCCAACAAAATAGAAAAAAAAAACAGAGTAACTAAACATACATTGTAGTCTAAGTTATAATAACAGACACTGTTGTTTCTTTACTCTTCTGAATATTTAGGCAACAAAAATCAAATATGTTGTTTATGGTAGTCTATGATATCATAAATGCATGCTGAATGATTAATCTGCATTGTATAAACCAATTATAATATGACCCTATATTTTATAGCACATGGTGCCTTTTCACAAATTCCAATTAGTCAAAAAAGAAAGAATATAGTTGATGATTTGAATTATGTGAACAATGTAGAATTATGTTAAATATGTAATATAGTATCACTGAATTCTTTTAAACAATGTGTATTTTTTAATTAATTTTTTTAAAATAACATGTAATTATTGGAAAGTATTTGAAACATTTTTCATAGCGAATAAGATTCATTCTTTTTTTATTAATTCAGGATACTTAAAAGAAATTCTGGATTTTATATACAGTAATTCTTTAGTTGTAGAGTTAATCACTGAGTTATAATAACTCAGTTTTTCATGATGTTTAAAATATAAATCTATTGATGTCCCAAGACCTATAGGGATATAAAATATTGGTTTCTATATTTAATTCATGCCTGTATGGTAGTACTATATATTATGTTTATTCTTTTTTTTCTTTTTAAAGGTTTTATTTATTATTTGACAGAGAGAAACACAGGGAGAGAGGGAACACAAGCAGGGGGACTGAGAGATGAAGAAGCAGCCTTCCCACCAAGCAGGAAGACCAATGTGGGGCTCAATCGCGGGTCTCCGGGACCATGACCTGAGCCAAAGACAGTCGCTTAACCAGCTGAGCCACCCAGACACCCCTCTTATGTTTATTCTTATTTGTAGTATAAATTAAGATATCTTAGATTTTGTAATGGCTATTCTTCAACTAGTAAAGGCTGCTGTTCACATATAAGGGAAAAGAGTTTAGATAAAAGCAGTAGGTAGGGGCACCTGGGTGGCTCGGTTGATTAAGCGACTGCCTTCGGCTCAGGTCATGATCCCTGAGACCCAGGATCGAGCCCCACATCAGGCTCCCTGCTCAGCGGGAAGCCTGCTTCTCCCTCTCTCACTCCCCCTGCTTGTTGTCCCTCTCTAGATGTATTTCTCTCTGTCAAATAAATAAATAAAATCTTAAAAAAAAAAGAGCAGTAGGTAAATGACAAATATCACTAGTACAATCTTTGGAAAATAAAATCCAAGTTATATACCATTACATGATAAAAAAAAAGTGGGCAAATTAATTTTACCATAGAAAATCTAATGTTTTTTGAAAGACAGTGCAATAGAACAACTGGATTGATTTATCAGTTCATTCAAGAAATATTTATTTGTTGTTTTCTTTGTGCTCAGACTGAGGTAAGTGCCGGGGATATAATCTTATGTAAACTATGTCCTTACAGAGAAAATGGAAAAACTAAATAAGCAATTACAATCAGCTAAATAAATACAGTGATGAAATACATTCAGGGTGCTACAGGGGGCAACTAGCATAGAAGGATGATTCTCTTTAATATATGGAGAAAGCAGTTGAGGCATAATTTCTAAAATTATGGAAAATACACTAGAACATTTATAGCAGTATGAAATCTTATACATGTTTGAAATAGATGCCTAATGATATATTTTCATTCAGAAAGAACATTGAATATGAAGTGTTCTCCATGGGCTGAAGACAAACAGGGCCTGACAGAGAAACAACTTAGGGGACTCGGCAATAATTCAATCAAAATATACATAATAGGTATTCTTTGTGTTAGATACTATGCTTAACACTGAGCATAGAGTTGAAAACAGTACATTCCCTCAGAAGCTTACACTACATAAGTGCAATAAACATTAAGCAAAAATGAAAATACAAATATATATGGTTGGCTTGTATCTAAGCAGTAAGAAAATAGTAACTCTTGATATTCCCTCACCTCTCACGCTTGCAACACGATGATATTTTCCCTCCATCAGTCCATACGAGGTGATGAAAAGCAAGGTCAAAACTAACTGTAAAGTTTAAGACCAAGAAGCTGTCTTTTGATTGTTTTTGCCTTGAAGAGGACAGATAAATAAAGTTTTAGGGAAAAAAAAAGAAAGAGAAATAAAAACAAAGGGTAAAGGGAGAGGAGGCAGATGATAAAGGTAAGAACCATCTATCAAAGAGAAAACAGAAGCAGAGTGGAGAAGAACAAAGTATGTTCCAGTGTCTCTGATTCCTCCCCTACCTCTTCATCTACCACATGACCTGTCACCAGTGGTAAGCCTATGGTCAGAGGGTACTGGAAAGCTGTAAGCCTCTGTGAAACACAAAGTCGTCAACTTAAAAAACTATGTGTGTAGTTGCTAGACAACAGTATCCTCAGGCTCCCCTGTTCCAAGAAAGAACTGGTAGGGGATTTTCCTATGAGCAGAACCCTGGGATATCCTCTGTTGCTTTTACTTAAATACATAGGGAAAAACTGAAAAGTATTATAAGGGATAAAGAATAAATACTTGGAAAGATAATATCTGGATAGAGGCAGGTTATTCGCATATATCAGAGAGTCAAGGAATGGCAGATGAGTAAAACAAGAATATCCAGGTGACATTTAGAGTGAATAGATTTTTGAGATAGAAGACACATTATGAAGAACTTTAGTAATACTGGAAAACAGTAATCTCATAAAACTGAAATAAGGTTGATGGGGGCTCCATTAGAGAAAGGAACTAATAAAGATTCTAAAATAATAAGGGTCAAATCAAGAATTGGAATTTTACTCTAAGTGCATGATTAAAATTGTGAAGGGTCTGAGATTACATTCTTCTTTTGAATTAACAAGTAAGCCTGCTTCAATTCCATAGATGCTGGCAGAAGATATGAAGCTCCTGGATCTGAGACAAAAGAATTATAGCACAGAAAGCAGCATTTGCTGCATTCTTCCTTGCCTCAATAAAGCAATAAAGAAACAGGCCAGGTGGATGCTGCCCACACAGTGGGTCTGTGTCACAGCTAAGGATCCCCAAGTTTAGGAAACCCCAATTTTGTAAAGGAGGACAAACAAACCTGACTCATCTTTGCCACAGGTGAGTCAGGACAGAAAATAAATCTTTTTCCTCTTCTCCCAGAAGACACACCATCATCCAACGCTGCTTGCTATACACACACACACATCCTTGAAAATTTCTTTAGGTACAAAAGTTAGTAGGAAACCTGCAGAAATATCATCAGGGACTGTTCATGATATATTGCAAGTATTTTAATTAGGTGAGTTATAAGAGTGTATATATACATTTGTCTATGTCTATGTCTCTATCTTTTTAAGTGAGCACTTCCTGTGTGAAGGGATTAATTAGATCACTGCTGGACAAAAGTGGTGATGGAGAGATTAGTTTGGAGGCCAATGAGCTCCATGTGAATAGTGACTGTGACTGCTGCATGGAACCTGCAGAAAAGATGATGGTGGTTTATCAAGGTAAGTAGTAATGAGGATTTAATATTCTTTTTTTTTTTTTTAAAGATTTTATTCATTTGACAGAGAGAAACACAGCCAGAGAGGGAACACAAACAGGGGGAGTGAGAGAGGGAGAAGCAGGCTTCCCGCCAAGCAGGGAGCCCGATGTGGGGCTCGATCCCAGGTCTCCAGGATCATGACCTGAGCCTAAGGCAGTCGCTTAACCAACTGAGCCACCCAGCCACCCCGAGGATTTAATATTCTTAAGACCACACATGGGTTCCTATCTGGAGAACTTG
>PITA01032619.1:0-13745 GCA_004023965.1 Spilogale gracilis
CCCTGACCCTCCCCCGGAGCCGACCAGGGGGCTGACCCCCCCCCGCCCCGAAGCCGACAGGCACCGTATCCTGCAGTTTTCACTCGATGAGCCCAAATGCTGGACTTCAGGGCACTTGCTCACCTGGTATTCCCTGAGCTTCCTTGACTTATGGTTTGGTTTGTGTCATTATTTTGGAAATTTCTCAATTCTGATCACTGCGAATCTTTCTCCTCCCTTTCCTCCTCTCCCGCGGCTCCCCGCGCATGCATGTCACACCTTCCTGTGACTGCTCCACATGCCGAGACGGGCTGTTCTGCTTCTTCCACTCTTATTTCCCTTTGCTTCTGTTTAGGAAGTTTCTACTGACTGACCCTAAAGCTGTCTCGAGGGCCTCACTCCTGGGCTGGGTCAGGTCTGTCAAGGGCACTCATTCCTGTTTCTTACTTCTAGGATTTCTCTAGATGCTCTACTCACGTTCCCCGCCCATCCTCCACAGCGCCCACCTCTCCCACAGCTGCCTCCTGCCACATCCCAGTCTGCCGGGTTTCAGAGGCCTGTCAGTCTTCGGAGAGCCGTGCCCCGCCTCCACGCCCCGCACTTCTCGGCGCCCTTCCCCTGCGTGGCACAGGGCACGGCTCTGGGGAGGCCTCTCCCTCAGACCCCAACCAGACATGAGGGGATTTCGTCGCATCTCCACCACGGGAACCCGGAGGGGCCCACGGCCTCGGCTCCAAGGGCTTCAAGCCCTCCAGCTTGTCCATCCTCACGCCCTCGATGGGCTCCTGCTGCACACACTTCAGTCTCTCCGCTGTGTGACTCCCCATCTCTGCCTGAGTCTCTGGCCCTCGGCTCCCTCTCTTGTGCATCTAAGAAGAGTCACTGACCTCAGTCCGCCGGTGTGAAGGAAGGAGAGAGAACTTCCGAGCTCTTCCAAGGGTCACAGCAGAAACCAGAGTCTGTGGCAGAACCCCTCTGGGAAGTGCACCGCAAGCTCTTAGGAAGAAAAACACTCCCTCCACATGCGCGAGTCCGCTCCTAGATATCTGCCCGGGGACGACAATGTCCATGAACGCAGGACTGGCATGCCAGCGTCCACACCAGCTTGATCTGTGACAGCCAGGAACTGGAGACAAGCCGAATCTCCATCAAGAGGGACGTGCATCGCCAGATGTGACCCATCTGTACGCTGAGACACTCGGCCATAAACAGGACTAAGACACGGAAGGACATGACTTAACCTCAAACAGCTCTTGTGGAAGAAGACAAAAATCAGTACCTACTACCAAAGTGAATTTATATAAAATCGTAGAAAATGCAAAGTAGCCTTAGTGACAGAAAGCAGACCGGTGTTCATGGGGGTCATGACGGACAGTGGCGTCCACAGGGGAGGGAGGGAGGGACGGAGTGCAGGCGGGCATGGGGAAATGGGTGACAGGTGCATCAGCCTGGTCGTGGGGATGACGTCACTGGCGAATACACCAGAACCCACCACACTTGACACTACACACGTGTGCCGTAGATCATGTCAGATTATCACACAACAAAGCTGTTTTTAAAAAGAGAACATAAATCCCTTCGTGGGACACTTAGGGATTACTTACAGAATATATATAGTTACTTTTGTCACTGCAAAAGAAAAATAAAGTTTACAGCAGGATATTTAATTATTTTTAATATCATTCATTCATTCATTCATTCAGGGGTGGGGAGCTGGAGCTGTTGGGGAGCCCGACACGGGGCTCAATCTCACAGCCCAAGATCATGACCTGAGCTGAAATCAAGAGTCGGATGCTCAACAGACTGAGCCACACAGGTGTCCCGATTTTATTATTTTTTAAAAACTAATTCAGAGCTAGAAGACATCTGCAATGCACACACACTGTAAAAAGTGATATTTTTAAACAAATATACCAAAAACCTATCCATCTAGCCAAATAAATGCTCTTTCCCCAAAACACAGACTGGGAATAAATTTCTAACCCTGGTATGTGGCCGCTAAACACCACCATTCTGGACCGTCTCCGGGACCTGAGATCACTTCAGGCCCAGTTTATGAGCAGCATAAGAAAGCTGCTTTTCTTGTTTTATGATAACACCTGGTAAATGAAACCCTTATTACATTTCCCACTTTAAAGCTAGGATTTCCAAGATGTATTTGAAAACAACACAATTTGGACACAGTGCAACATGGCCTTTTTACAATTTCTTTAGCAAGTATTTTTTTCAAGAACATTTTCTTGGAACAAAATCGGCTTTGTCTTTCCTCCCACAGAACACACACACTGAAAAATCAGTCATTGTAGAGTAATAAGACTACATGTTTGCAAGAGGAAAGGGAGCTGATACCTGGAGTGAGCGAGAAGCCTGAGCCTGACGTGGGCAAGAATGTTCCAGTCCTCTCTCCCCAACATGCTATCGCCCAGCGGTGCAACAGCACGCACCTTCTCCGTAATGTTTTCTCTACTACTGCTTTAACCGTCTGAGACACATTCACAGAATAGCTGTAAAGATACCGAAGTTCTGACGCATGAACACTGGCAGACTCCGGCACCCACCGTGCCCATCGGGAGCGGGACGGCACGCGGCTCCTCCGGGGACAGCCCCTCCCCCCCCGCCCTGCATTCCACGCCTGGCCCAGAGAGCACCACGCAGAATCGGGAGTTTTCACTCCCATGTTCGAAAGTACAGGACCCTGTGCACGGGGGCACTTGGCCCGTGCTCTATAAACAGTGTTTCCCTCAACACTATGCTCCCAAGATCAACAGCCGCACGCGGCCCCGTGCGGTCCATTCTTTCTTACTGCTGTAGCTCGTGGCACACATGTGCCACCATTTAGGCCACAGCCCGTGCGTGGTGCTCAGCGAGCTCTCATGCGCGCCAGGGCACAGCGACACCCTGCCGCTCTCACACCACACGGTAGAACCGCACGCTGGGGCCAGCCCCAAACGCAGACCCGTGCGCCCCCCCACCCTCCCGTCCACGGCTCTGTGGCCACAAGTCTTCCCAGCAACAGACATGCAGGGTCCCCGCCCAGGACACTTAGAAAACCCTGCTCTGCATAGATCCCTCGTGATCGCTGGAGAAGGGGGCACTCACACACGGAGACGCAGCAAGGTCGCGCTTTCCAATCTGCTGTGTTGTCTTCCGTCCAGCCCCCCATGTGAGTCCCAACGTGGACGCTCGACACAGCTTCCCCAGCCTAACAGTTGTGAGACGGTATTTCATTTCGGCTTTAATCTTTATTTTAATCTCTACATTTCTTTTGTTGACTATTCAAGTTTTCCTTTTCATGACACAGCTACTCGTATCTGCTGCCCATTTCCAATTCTCCTTCGGAAACATGGAGTTTTGTCTTTACTATCCCGGGCACCAGGGCTTGGTGGATTTTGCAGGCTCTATCACCTCTGTTTCATCAGTTCGTCTCTTCCAGGCTGTCCTATAGGGCTACAGATCTTCACCTTTCACCTGGTTGACTGTATCAATCTTCTCTAGTATGGTTAATGCATTTTCGGAGAGTTCAATAAACACAAAATATCATCTCTTAATTTTTAAAAGTTAGTGTTTTTCTTTTCACACAAGAGGCTGAATTGTTTTGGGTGTGAGCTCGCGATCAGATGCACAGGAACCATTAACTGCACAGGCCAGTTTCCTCGCACGGACTTGCGGCTCTACGAGCTGAAATACTTCACATTTTCACAGATGCATGAATCAACCTCATCTAATTCCAACCTCACGGGTCAATGCCTCCATCCTAGTGCCAATCCCACACTCTACCTGCTACAGCCCTCCCAGGCTTACGGTATCTCATCAACCCTGGCCTTTGCCTCAAATAAATTTAGGAATCAGACATCCAATTCCACAAGAAACTCATTGGAATAATATCAGATCTACTTGTCAATATGGGGAAAACTGACTTTTTTGCAATACTGCCTCTCCCTCATTAATGCATAATGACCTCTCATTTTGTCTTTTGTAATGTTTTTGTTCAAGCTTTTAGGTATTTCCTGGATGATTTCAAGTCCCTTTATTTTTGGCATATTTGGCACCACTAAGGTGCCGTCTGTGTTTTTGTGGTTGGCATAAAGTGGGAACTTTTCAAATACCGGATGACCTCCTTGCATGGCTCTACAATCTCAAACCTACGAGACACTAAAGAATCACTTCTGCCCCACTTTCTTACCACTCCGCCCAACTCCCTTACAGTGACCAGTTCTAATCATTTCTTCTATCTTTTCAAAGTATTTTTTCCCTTTGTGGTTACCCTTGAAATTTGACTGTATGTATTTAGTAAAGACAAAAAGTTAAAATCGTGATACCCCAGCCAAACAAAAAGAGAGATTTAAACCAGTACCTCCAGATATTTCTGTATAAAGGTATGCCGGCATTTTGTCCATTTCAAAAGCACTCTTCTGTGGCTTTCTCTTCCTACAGCATCTCAAGAAGTGCACTGGAGGAGTACTGGTGAAAACCATCCTTGTTTATCAGACTCATTCTTCACCGAGCTCACCAATCTGGCTTCTTCCTCTCAGCACTCTGGAGCTCAAAGCGACTAGAGACACACAGACTTTTGGTTCTGATTCCCAAAGTCTCACGGGAGGGTTTGGTGGAGCGCAGAAAGACCACCTGCCGAGAGAGGACCCCCCCATGCCAAGTGCCAGAGAGGTGTTCTCTGTTTCCTGACACCTGTCAACCTTCCAGCCTGGTTAGGCCTCCCCTCTCCAGAGGGTGCCTTACGGGCGCACGAAGCCCACAGGCATCACCTGGGCCTCACAGGGCTCTCAGAGCTTGAGATCTGCCTAATCTTGATTTCATTTTGACCAAAAGCTGCTTAAAAGGTTTTCATAAAATTAGTTTTAAATTACTCAACACTTCCAAAGGATTTCGTGCCCACCTTCTTCCCGTGATCATACGGACTATACATCACAAGCTGCACGTGGTGGTCCCAATAGCAGAAGTGATCTATTAATTAAGGGAAACCACAAAATCTATGCTTAGTAACCGAGACACATTTTGGCGGCATTCTGATGAAATTATAGCAATACAAGTTTTGCCTTCATGATTCCTTTTTTTTTTTTTAAGATTTTATTTATTTGACAGAGAGAAACACAGCGAGAGAGGGAACACAAGCAGGGGGAGTGAGAGAGGGAGAAGCAGGCTTCCCACCGAGCAGGGAGCCCGATGTGGGGCTCGATCCCGGGTCTCCGGGATCATGACCTGAGCCGAAGGCAGTCGCTTAACCAACTGAGCCACCCAGGCGCCCCAGGCACCCCACTTTCATGACTATACTAAAAGATGAAATTTTAAATGTAACTGAAGACGTAATTGTGAAATTTGGAAGATAATCTAAATGATCTAAATAAAAGTCTAAAATAATAATCTAAATCTAAAGAATAGTCTAAAGACTAAGAAAGATAAGTATCAATGAAACTTCTGCCCTCTGGAGACTGAATAAAGGCAGTGAACCCCACCAGTCTGAAGAGGGCGCTCTGGCAAGCGGTGCACGAAGGTGTCCTAAGGTCCCCCCCCACCCCCCGGGACGCTCTGCTCACGGGGTAAGAAGGACGAAAAGCAGCCACTGCCAACCCCGAGTCTCCCACAGGGGATGAATGGGGCCAACTTCCTGCAACTAAAATTTTTTAAAACGTTCAAACAAGCTTAATCGCAGTAAGAACAGGACAAGCATGTTCGGAAACTCTGAGAACTTTGACAAGCACCTGGATTACATCAAGCTGTGAACTCCCTCCAGAGGCTGCCAGGGTGGCGGTGCTGGAATGCAGAAGCACAACTACGTGTCCCCCGACGTGAGCCCAACACACAGGAAATGGAGCACAACCGGATCCTTTCAGCCCTAAGTTAAAGGTTTCCAAGTAGGCAGTATATGATCTGATTTCTACATCACTGCGTTTCGTAGCCCTTAACAATACTTCATCAAAGCAAAACATTTTTTAAAATAAGTAAAATAAAAAAGAAAGTCCTAATAAAATAAAACTTTTACAACAGTGATTACGGAACGTGGATTTTAATGAATTTCATACTGCAATGAAGACGGTCAACACTTAAAAACAATTACATCAACACAGTAAAAACACGTGCGTCTACACAACACTTATAAACGCATACTTTCCCCCCAAAGAAATGGGTTTTCACAGATTTAAGCAACAAGTGATTTACACAGGATTCTTCAAATTCCAAAATATGTACAGAATTTTTGTCTCTCCAGAAATTGATGTGCAGTGGTTGAGAAAGAGTGTTTTGTCAACAACAGAGTTCTTAGGAAATTCTCTATCAATACACATTTTCCAGTAACCACACATTTTCCTTCCATTATCAAATGAAATTCTGGACATGTGAGCACACAGGAAAGAACCACTCTCATTTCCAAACACTGTTTCAGACGAGGTCACATGTGCCTGGCCGCACGACTTAATCTCAGCCACACAGACACACACACATTCACGTGCACACGTGCACTCCCTACCCCAAGTCTCCGGGCCTCCTGAAAACACCACGAAGGCCCCAGCAGCAGCTGAAGGGACCCACGTCCGAGAACAACGCGGCGGCTGGCAGGAAGGCGTCCTGCTCCTGAGAACTCGCCAACGGCAGGAGGCCCGGGCCCTCGGGGAGACGAGAGGGGAGGGAGGCAGCCAGGCCCTCCCGCTAGCGAGGTGAGCAGCTGCCTGACCGGAGGGGCCTAGTCTGCGGAGAACTGAATAGCCATCGAAAAGCTCCAAATTCTTTTAATCTGGCAGAGATCTGGTTCTTAAGTTTGATTTCATTGTGTCTGTATACATTTTTCAATGTTCCTAACAATGATTCTAAGACACCCACACATTCAAATTAAAATACAAGAGGAGCCCAAGAGGGTGGACGCACAGTTTAGAGCCCCAAAGTCGCCAGCGCTCCGCCTCTCAGGGGCTGGACGCCGACGTTCTGGTGGCCGGCTTTATGCAGACAGCCGTCCTGGAGCATCTGTTGGGTGCCCTTCAGTCAGCAACGTCAGTTCTAACTACATCATGACAGGCTTCCCCTGGCCCTTCCTCCCTCCCAGGCTCCAAGTCCTTTCAGGACAGTTCCAGGTCATTCAGGGGGCTGGAGCTCCTACAATGAGCTGCCGCGAGAGAGGCACGTTCACGCAGGACCAAGGACAGCCCGCAGGCTCTGCTGACACCACAGCTCGCCAACGAGCACTCCACCGCGGTCACCACTGGGAACAGGGGGCACCCAGGACCACTGTCACCACTACCCTCTGCACCTCTGCAAGCAGACACACTTAAAATATTAAAAAGAGGAGGGCAGTACATGGAGATGGCTCTTGATCAAAACCGTAACCGAGCAGGAAACATGGACGCAGACGGGAGACAGCAGGAACTCCTAAGAAGGCAAGAGTGACGGGCTCGCCCGGGCAGTGGGAGGTGCTGAAGGGGTCCCCGCTGCCCAAACAGGTGCACCTTGTACCCCACGAAGCACGGTTTCCACTACTGCCTTGTCAGCTAACGGCAGAGCTTTCCTCCTCGGGATACATTTGCTATGATTGTCTTTCTTGCCTTCTGGACTGAATCCGGCATTCCAGCTCTAAGGGAAAAGTGCTCCAGCTGGGCAACAGTGAGACTCCCACGTTTTCCAAATACATTGATTTTGAGGTAGTACTCATTTATTTGCATTGTTGGCTCTAAACACCGCCGAGGAAGTGAACCCATTTAGAAATACACAAACCAAAGTGTAGAAAATAAATAAGGTTCTGTTTTCAGGTAGCAGGCCGGGCCTTCTTTAAAAGCTCACGTCACATTCACTGGATAAGTCCTTTGAAACTTCTAAAACTGTTTATAGCCATAGCTATAAACTAAAGTGCTTGAAATTTTGCTCAGTATCTGAAATCAGTGATCAGAATCGAATTTTTGAATTTGCTAATATGAGACCTCAGGAGATTGAAATGATT
The DNA here is from genome assembly GCA_004023965.1 of Spilogale gracilis. Taxonomy (NCBI): domain Eukaryota; kingdom Metazoa; phylum Chordata; class Mammalia; order Carnivora; family Mephitidae; genus Spilogale; species Spilogale gracilis. The sequence goes on from PITA01032619.1 coordinate 7,919, forward strand.
TTCTATAAAAACAGCAGAAATTTTTTCTTTTCAAAAGAACTTTCCAAATGTTGCAAAGTCGGCATTCTGTTTCTGTTAACTTCTCAACTCCAGGTCTTTCTGGCACGACTACACCAGAACACAGAGCTGAAGGTGAGTCACAGCACAACACATGCTAACCCCTCCGACAGAAGTAAACATGAATCTCCCGCCACGCCTGCCATCGTCAGCCGACACCCATGGAGCTCCGGGACCCTCCGGGTACAAGGCAGGCATGTGCGATGATCCCAGCAGCGCCGCAGACTGCTTACGCCTCACGGTGAGGACACGGGTGCACACTGAACTCACGCAAACGTGATGCCCTCCTAGCATCTGTCAAACAGCAGGAACTCACGACACAGGACGTGCTACGGGGAAGGGGGCTTCATGTGCACCGGCCAGAGGGTGCCAACACACACACAAGACGAAAATAAGACATGTGACCATACATTTTGCTGTACGTTTCATGCAAGCTCGGTACAATGAGAAAAGAACATACAAACCACCCTTTCCAGGGTGCAACTCTCACACAAAGGGCTTGACGAGTATGAGAAAAGCGGCACCAGTCCGCAGGTCCGTGGTGAACAACGCAGCTAGGGATGCCGGCGACCTTATTTCTCTTGTAACAATGCAGGGATGTTGATGTTCCAGCCAATGGCTTGCCTGTCAAACCCGCAGGTGAACAGATTGCACATGGGATGGTCCTCACTCCACGCCGAGCAGCACACCATTCTTCTGTGACCCTATTTCCAATCACACAAACCAGAATTAGTATGTTACTCCCAAAGCACACGTGCTATAAAATCTCAGCCAAATTAACTACACCACTCAACGTGAATGAATTGGAAGAAAAGAACTTAACAGGCAGCATTAGTCAGAGTGAGCCAAAAATACCGCGCATGTGCCATCGGGGAGTGGGGACGGACGGAGTGATGTCACAACACAACGGAGTCAGTGCAAGTCACACCTAAAGCATTCTGGGATTCTTCAAATATAATAAGAGTACAGTCAGGAAAAAAGAATAAATGACGAATTTGAAGTTTTTTGCTGAGGCCAGATGAAATTTGGGAATAGGGGCGCCTGGGTGGCTCAGTTGGTTAAGTGACGGCCTTCGGCTCAGGTCATGATCCCGGAGACCCGGGATTGAGTCCCGCATCGGGCTCCCTGCTCGGCGGGAGGCCTGCTTCTCCCTCTCTCCCTCCCCCTGCTTGTGTTCCCTCTCTGGCTGTGTTTCTCGCTGTCAAATAAATACATAAAATCTTCAAAAAAAAAAGAAAATTAAAAAGAATTTTGGGAATATATTAAATGAAACCCATTTAAAGACCTCAAAGACCATCTTAAAATATAACTGACTCGGGTATAAAGGACCCGAAAAACATATTTGGTACCAAACGGAACAAGGATAAAATAAAACGCTTTCCGAGTAAATTCCTGCTACCTTCGGAATTCCAGCTAAATACCAGAATGCTGGAAAAAATTACTGCAAATATTAGCAAAGGTTATAGCGTGCTGTCCCCGGTGCCTGTGCACAGAGACACAAGCAGCACCTGGGAACACGCGCACACCACACGCACACGTTCCAGATGAACGTGGTCGGTCTAACATGCGCTGTTACTCAGCAACACACGATAAAGTACAAGCAGCAGAATCAAAAAAGCCGACACCAATTTAGAGAAAGAAAGAAAAGAAAACGGTCCAAAGAACGACACCAAAGCTCCCCCTGCAAAAGCCTCACGTGTGAACCGCACTACCTCCGCACGCGAGAGGTCACAGCGCACAGAGCGCAGGGACTGCCGATGCAAACCCACGCCACAAAGGGTCTCAGGAGCAAGCCTCTATCCCGTCTTTGTTAAGAACCGAAGGAAAAAGAGTACATGACACATCCGGTAACTGGTAGTAAATTCAAGAGTCTGCACAGGAACGAGTTAAAGAGGCTCAATCACCTCGAGGCATTCACAGCAGAAAGCCTGAGACCCGGCGCTTAGCAAGTGCGCGTGGGGAAGAGACCCCGTGGCGCCCAGAGCAGCGGGGTGCACGAGCAGCTCACTCGGGACGGAGCCGGAAGCCGACTCGGGTTCGGAGTCCAGCCTCCCGGCCCCCGCGGAATGCCCGAGTGCGCACGGACACGCGGGGCTCTGTGGGCACACGTATCCCCCGGGCGTCACAGTTTGGTGCCACACGGCCACCCCGGGACCCGGTGTCCTCCCCACCCACCTCTCCCGCCACACGCAGAGCCCCCGCGCCCAGTCCCCGCCAGCACTCCGCACAGCCTTGGGAAATGCCACACGCACTGTCCCCAAAGGAAAACAAGTTTGCACCGCTGGCCACCTTCACTCTCACTACCCGGTTCAAGTAAGGGTGGTTGTTTTCTCTTCTCCAAATCCGTCAGCCGAAGGAAGCCAGGGCCATACAAGCCGGGGATTTCCAGCTGGGGCTCTGTGACACTGAAAACTGCATTTGTGTACCTGAAGAGGCATTTACAAGCTGAAGCGAAATGTTATTCACTAATCTTAGAAAGAACTTGGTTTAACACACCACTTTAAAAGGGAATAAATCCAAGCACAACAAATTCTACAGTTTCAAAGGCTGAAATCGCCTCCATGGAATTAATACCCCCGAGAACCTGCTAGAACTCCATATTTTCTTGCAGAAAACCTTGTCGAAGGAGTGGCGTTCTTCATGAAAACACTCACAGCACAGTGCTGTGTTTCAGGGGCAGACCCCACGTGCCGCGCAGTGACGTCAGGGGCCACACGGGCACGTCGGGAAGAGAAGCCACGGTGTTAGCGATGCTGCGTGTGTGGCACACCGGTGACCCTCGGCAGGAACCGAACATGAAAATGTCCCTTTCTTAGTGGGTGTGAAGCTCTTGTTGGGTAGTCTTTGATGATATGCACTCAAATTCAAGTTCAATAACCCACTTCCAACAACACACGTCCCAGACCTAACAGAGTAGAGCTGACAAAACGGTCCTGTCTGAAAAGCAGAGGCCTTTCACAGAAAGCTGACACCACTTAAAGAAAAGACGCTGCCCCGCTGACGGCAGAGGCCCCCCGAATCGTCCCGAGACACCCTTAGTCGAGTGCTCCTGAAGCCACACCCACGCAGGGCCGGCCCGAGAGGTCACACGCTGTCTGCAAGGCTGTGCACGGGAAGGAGACAGGCTGTCCCCACCGAGGTCGGCAGAGCCACAGCCATCGGGCGGCAAGCGTGGTGAATGGGGGGGGGGGGCACAGACATCCTAACTGCAGGCTCGCGGGACGCACGAGGGTCCTGGCTCGCCCACACAGCTGTGTCACGCTGACACACAAAGGAAGGAGAGGGGCCTGGGCGTGGGGCTCCATTAAGCACCGAGCCCACAGAGACACTGCTCAGCCAAGAGCAGGCAGTCATGCCACCCCCTCTCAGCGTCTCCCACACTTCCAACTGCCCAGGAACCATGCACGCACAGGGGCCCAGGTGGCCCTCCAACCCCGCGTCAACAGGTGTGAGCCGCTGTCACGAGCACCAGCCAGCTCTCAGCAGAGACACCATTCAGTACTCCCCATGGACACCTTCTGGCTGCACACTTCCACCTGCCAAGACGTGAGTCTGCTTTCCAACGTGGAAACCACGACCACACACGCAAACAGCTCTGGAGGTCAGGGGGTCAGGTGGGCGCACCATCACCCCAACACCTATAACAACCCTGCCACTCTCAGCTGAGGTCTTGGGAAACGGTTCCAACTTTAAATTTTGTGAACTTTAAACACAGATCAAGTATTTCCAAAGAAAGCCTAGCATCCAAAGATAATAGGAAAATGAGAAGGCAAAACCTCTAATATTGTTATATTGATTATAACTGAAATTATAGTATCTCAAGCATCTTTGCATAAATTTAATATTAAAATGAGTTTCTCTCTTTTTCAGAAAACAAAACGACGTGGGGCTCTCAGCCTATTTCTGCTAGTGGTGACCTGGCACACAGACTCCACGCTGTCCCCAAGGCTCTGTGTCAACATGCGGATCAGGAGGTCAGTTACCTGCCGGCTGCTTCGGGGGAGCCGCGCTAGCCTCACACCTGACATGTCGAACAATCTCACTTGCCGGTTGTCGTGTGGGAGGGCGATGATCTTCTGGCCGACACACACATTGATCCTGCAAGGAGAGGTAACAGTGGGTCACACGCAAAGTGGTGACAGCGCGCGTGTCTCAGTTACAGGGAGGGCAGCACGCGGCAGGAGCTCCACGCCGCCCCACGCTTCCCAGCAAAGCACGAGCGGACCACGGGCATCAGCCATCGGCAGCATCAGGACAGAGCCCACGCTGCCCACACGTGACATGCGGCCGCAACCCACCGGCTCAAATGCTGCCCTACAAGGCGCCCGTTCTTAGCCCAGGAGGCTCACCGTACCAGCCTCATTTCATACTTACATCTCAGCATATATGAGAAACTCAATTTGCATTAGAAGATCAATAAAAAATATTACCGCCCCCCCAAAAAATACTTCCCCAGAAGTCTAAACTGCTTTCCCAACAATCTATTAAACATTAACTTTACGTGAACAAGATACCACATTATAATTCACCCTTTCAAGCCACAAATCGCTCTCTTCACCTGTTGATGGCAGAGTCTGTGCGAATCGTCGCAATGGGAGACCGCATGTTCCTTAGATCCCAGACCTTCACGGTGCGGTCATCGCTGCCGGAAACGACGTTATCTCCCACAGTGAACACGGCGGAGGTCACAGTGCTGCAAGTGAAGGGCACAGGTTCAGAGACCTTGGGCAGTTCCAGGTACAGACACGGGTCCCCTCCACCCATGGATGAGCCCACGGCCCCGCTGCAGAGACCCTGGCAAGGCGCGCGGGAAGGAGCCTGGAGAGGCGGAAGCTGACAGTTGCCTCTGCTAAGAAGCTACCAGAAGACACGGCTCACACGCAAACGTCTACATACTCACACCCGATACCAGAAAACTAAGGAAAAAAAAATATGCCAACTCTCAGTTTAACCAGAACACTGCAGAAAAACATATTCCTTTAACTCAACCACCACTACCACCGGCTTAAAAATGTGCAAAGAGGGGTGCCTGGGTGGCTCAGTTGTTTAAGTGTCCAACTCTTGGTTTCAGCTCAGGTCGTGATCTTGGGGTCGTGGGATTCGGCCCACATCGTACTCTGCATGAGATTCTCTCCTCCTCTGCTCCTGCCCTGCTTACACACGTGCACTCCCCCCCCCAAAATAAATAAATCTTTAAAAAAAAGTGCAAAAAATTTAAATAGACCATTCTCTAAGGACGATTTATGAAAAGCCAAAAAGGCCATGAAAAGACACTCAACATTACTGATCATCAGAGAAATGCAAACTGAAATCCACAGGATCCCACCTCACACCCAGTAGAAGGCCTACCACCAAAACACAGAACCCGGGGCACCTGGGTGGCTCAACCATTGGGCAGCTGCCTTCAGCTTGGGTCAGCATTCCCTCCATCCTGAGATCGAGCCCTGAGTCAGGCTCTCGGCTTGGCAGGGAGCCTGCTTCTCCCTCTCCCACTCCCCCTGCTTGTGTTTCCTCTCTTGCTGTGACTCTGTCAAATAAATAAATAAAATCTTAAAGAAAAAAAAAGATAAGTGTTGGCAAGGATGTGAAGAAAAAGGAACTGTTGGTGGGAATGCAAACTGGTGCAGCCACTGTGGAAACCAGTATGGAGGTTCCTCAGAAAGTCATAAACAGAGCTCCCCTATGCCTCAGCGATCCCACTACTGGGCATATATGCCAAGGATAGCGCGTACGTGGGAGCTCTGTGCAGTCCTGTGTTCACGGCGGCACT
>PITA01032620.1:0-13745 GCA_004023965.1 Spilogale gracilis
AGAGATTATGCTGAGTGAAATAAGCCAAGTAGAGAAAGTCAAGTATCGCATGGTCTCACTTACTTGCGGTGCATGAGGGGTAAACTGGAGGACAGTGGGAGAAGGAAAGTAAAGGGGAACTAGGGTAATCTAGGGAGGGAAACGAAACAACAGAGACTTTGGACACAGAAACAAACTGAGGGTCTTCGAGGGAGGGGGTGGAGGGGGGAGAGCCTGGTGGTGGGTACTGGGGACACCTATTGCATGGAGCACTGGGTGTGGGGCATGGGCAATGAATCTTAGAATACTAAAAAAATAAATTTAAAGTTAAAAAAAAAAGAAAACCCTCTCTTTTGGATATTGACTCATAAGGTTAAGAAAATTCTATTTTGACTTAAGTTTAAGAAATGAACTTTAACACTTACTCCAAAAATTTCTCGCTAAAGAAGCTTCTGTGACATATCAGGATTTTTGTGCCGCACAGAACAAAACTATCCCAAGCCCATCTAAACAGAAAGAAGACTCATTCCCAAGAGCTCCTTTCATCTCATGGGTCAAGGGGAGGGGGGGCCCTGGGGTCTCAGATAGGGGCCAAGTTTCCTTGGCTTTCCATGCTGTCCCTTCCTGCTTCCTAGACCCCAGGGCAGACAAGGACCTTCAGTATCCCCAGGGAGAAAGCCCCCACCTCACACGTGTTCTGCAGTTGTCCTTTGTTCTGGGCCATCCCATCTGTTGTTGCTTCTTCATGATAAAAGATAAAAGGCTGCACTAGGCTGTAGGGCAAGCTTTCCATCCTTGCCACTACCGCTGACATTTGGGATGGGATGGTTCCCTGAACAGTGGGGGTGTGGAGCAGTGTCCCATGCTTCCACCCACTGGGTGCTGGGAGCACCCACTCTTGCTGAGTTGTGGCGACCAAAATGTCCCCAGATAGTGCCAAATGTCCCCTGAGGGGCGCCTGGGTTGAGGATCTAACTCCTTATTTCCGTGTGATTGTGGGTCAATCATTTCATCTCTTTGTGTCTCAGTGTCTTCATCTTCAAAGTAAAGTTAATTAAAATTTTAAAAAATAATCATAACAGAAAATATCCTGACTTTCACAAGATAACAAAAATACCGAACACAGTAACATGTCATAATATACTCAAAAATTGTGGTTATTATTTATAAATAAATTCAAATAACCAGCTAACATTTTTTTTTATTTTAACATATTCTTTTTTTTAAGATCTTATTTATTTATTTGTCAGAGAGAGAGATTACAAATAGGCAGAGAGGCAGGCAGAGAGAGAGGAGGAAGCAGGCTTTCTGTCAAGCAGAGAGCCCGATGTGAGACTCGATCCCAGGACCCTGAGATCATGACCCCAGCCAAAGGCAGAGGCTCAACCCTCTGAGCCACCTAGGTGCCCCACATTTTTTTTATTTTAAAGGAAAAACTTTAGGTATAATTTAGTGTCCATGGGTAGCCAATTACTCCTTAAACAATGTATTCATTCTAGTCAAAAGCTATGTTACAGTGTATCTGACCTAGATGAGTCTGGTTCTACTTTGCTTCTGAAAACCTCAAGCTGTTACTTACATACATATTTATTCTCCACCCTCTGAAATTTCTATTTCCCTGAAAAGTTATATCAGCATTCTTGAATTTATCCTCATCCTGTTAGTACCTTTTCAAAATTTTCAAAATGGCACAGACAAAAGACTAAGAATTGAAGGGTGCAAGGGAGAGAGAGACAACTTTAAATTTGACTTCGAACTGAAACATCAGCAGGAAGGCTGAGGCGAGAAAGAGACACAGGAGTCCGGGATGTGGACAGCCGTGGGACAGACTGATAGCCACAGTCCAGCTCCCGAGCTCCGGCAGCGAGAAGGGGTGAGTGAGCTGCCTGACCGCCAAGCACGGCAGTCCCCAGGCTGGGGTCTCCAATTCTGAAGAGTCTCACTCTCTTAAAAATAGAAACTAGATTTCTAGAAACTTAAGGAATTCTCTTAAGATTTAACATGGGGCTTCACATGATTTCGTGAGCGTTTTCCCAGCGTGAATCCCGACACTTTCCCAGAGAGCAGCCGCCGCCCGCCAGGCTCACGAGGCCAAGGATACTGTTAGTCCGTGGTTAGAATTGCTGCCTGGAGCGTTGATTCCAGGCCCCAAGGAAGGTCACACAACTCTACAAACCATGTTGTCAAAATGCATCACCGGCGTTCTAGCAGGGAGTGGGCCGTGTACCTGTTGGGGTCACAGGGAGTCCCACGCACACATCTCTCGGCCCAGCCGCCAGCCCCAAGCCATCAGTGCTCACGGAAGGCACAACGGAGCACCACATAGGACCCCAGGGACAGAGGACGGGTCCGCAGCCCCAGAGCACGTCTTGTCCGCAGCCAGGGGTGCGGCAGGGGGAGAGCAGAGCAGCCAGTCTTTTAGGGCGGGGACACTATTCCTGAGGCTCCCGTGACGGTAGATCCGGGCCACCACATACCTGCCCAGACCCCTAGAACGTACGTCACAGAGGGGGCCCTGCTGTGAAAATGACTGACTCTCGGGCCATGAGTAGGTGTCCGAGTACGTCCATCAGCTGGAACCAATGATGGAGTGTGATGCGGTGTTGTTGGAGGGGAGGTCCGGGGATACACGGGCGACCTCTGTACCTGCCTCTTAAATTCGTTGTCAGCCTAGGACTGCTCTAAAATGCGGTCCACCAAGAAAATGGAAAAGAAGAGCAATGATCTTTAAAAAAAAAAAAAAATCACAGATATTATAATCAGTGATGAAGGGAAAAAAAATCCATTTTGTTTCCTAAATTTACCCCATCACTTTGCATACATAAAGTCACAATAAACCAATCTTAATAAAAGCTCATATTGATGGGGGGGGGGGGCTTCTGAGCTCCAGGCTTAAATGCTTTACATGGATGACTTCTTCATAACTCAAAAGAAGAGTGAGCTCCGTTCTGAGGAGGGGCCTGACAGGGGAGAGCTCTGGGAAACTGCCCAGGGTCCCGCAGGGGTGACGGAGTGAACTTCAAGGCTCAACCCAAAGGCCACTGCAGGCTGGGCTTGGTGAGGAGGTCACTGTGAGGGTCCCGCTTCCAGAAGCGCACAGACTGGAGGAGAAAACTACAGAATTGTAAGGCGACAAGGTCACACTCATCCTACCTTATGGACACAGAGTTCAGCCACTGAGAACGAGTCCCAGCAACCCCATGGCAGGGGGGAGGTGGGCACTGGGAGCCCCAAAGACACATCAGGACGTGGGGGATGGGAGGCAGGCGCTGCACCAACTCTGCTGGTTTGAAAAGCAGCGGTCTTACTTGATTCCGAGAGATTGGTTCCGGAAAATGAAAAGAAAAGAAATCACATCAGTACGACTCACTTTGAGAAATATGTGTTGATATCCAGGACACGTCTAAAAGCAGATGCCAAGGGAACTGGCACAGGGCGCAGAGGTGCGACCTGACATGGGGGTCTTGGAGGAGGAGAAGGAGCACGAGGGGGAGAGGAGCCCTGCCCACCCCTGCGGAGAACATCCCAGAACAGGAAAAGCGGCAGAGAACGCGGTGGGGGGGCTCCTGAGTCAGAGTCCCTTGGAGCAGTCCTGCCCCTGCACCTGCACCCCCCCCCATGCTCCTGGCAGGGACAGGACCTCCCCCCTCCGTCCCACGAACACGCTGCCCTTGGATCCCGGACCCCGTCACTGCGCACTGCCCGTGTCACCCATCCTGTGCTGCGGAGTTGGTGTGGACAGGACGCGTGTCCTCACTGCAGGCCTGGCCTGAGCTCCTTGCTCAGCTGTGCACTGCTGGGAATCCAGGGAATATCAGGAGCCTGCCTCTCACGTCCAACCCCGCATGCACCCCTCTCCGCATGGCTCTGCTTCACCTTCCCGCGGGCCGACCGCACCCCACGGGCTTGCCCCTGACCTTCTGCCACCTTGGTGTCTAAGGGACAGATGTCATTCCTACCCCGCTGTGCAGAATGACATGATGCCACAGCGTCAAGATGACAAAACCTTTGTCCCTGGGCCACAGCATTTCAGCTCCTGTGTTAGAAGTTCCTGCACCCACAGGGGCTCCTCGAACTGCGGATTGCTCCCAACTCGGGGGCGGGGGCCGGCGGCTGGGAAGGGGGCACATTCCCGCCATCCCACCCTGAGGTTTGTGTCCCTGTCCTCAAGGTTTCCTCTCCCGGATTGTTGCACACAATTGACCCCCAACCATCCCTCCGATCCTTGGCAGACTCCGGCCCCTGGCTTCAACACAGAACAAAGTGCAGAGGCAAATCCCTGTTCTCAAGTCTCCCTGCCTCTCCACTCTGCCACCCACCCTCCAGGCTGTCACTCATTTGGGGAGGCCGTGTGTGCTCATTCTGGGTGATGAATCCTGTAGGCTCTCGGCCAATCAGGACCACCCCAGCTCCTGACTCAGACACTGGCTCCCAGAATGGGGGAGGGGTAGCTGGTGGCCAAGTTCCAACCACTCATACAGAAGGCAGAATCTGCTGAGGGTCTTCTTAAGAAGATTTGGCTTCCCTGACACCAAGGGAAATACAAAGGGAGAGCTTGCTGAGGCTATCCCTTTCTCACTGCCCTGCTTTGACATGGATGTGATGTCCGGAATGGCAGCAACCAGCTTATAGCCATGAGGTAGAAACATAAAAACAAAGGCCGGCAGCAGAAGAGGGCATCAGGCAACATCGTCATATTGCCAACCAGATCTTGGACCATGCCACAGTTTAAGTTACTAAGTAAGCAATCAATATCCTCTTCCCTGTAGCCAGAGGCACTGCTAACTAACAAATAGCCTGCCCCAAATGTATTCCTTCCAGGACCTCTTCATCAGCTTAATGACCCAAGCAAGAAGGTCTGGGCATATTCACAAACTCATCTTGTTTCTTCTTCTCTATCTGCCTATTATCGCCCAGGCTTTCTTGGAGTCACTTCCCCTCTTCCTTCCGTTAGTACTTCTTCACCCTATGTTCCTCCTCTCTCACGTTGGTTACTCCATAATTCAACCGACATTTGAATCCTTCCTTCCACTGGCCATGCTGCAACATCTTTGTAAGCCAGACAGCCAGTCCCTGCTCTGTTGGAAAAAACTCAGGCTCCCACCCAGCCTGAACTCTGCCTTACCCCACCAAGGCAGCCCCTGGAGAGCTCTCCACAGCCCCACCTCTGCAGCCTTCCTGCTGTCCCGGCCTGTGCTCGGCCGGATACCCTGTATTCCACACTGAAGTTTCCGTAGGACACTGTCCTTTCAGACCTTCATGCCCACGCTCCTGGCTCCCTCTCCACCCAGAAAGCATTTCTTCTTTTTCTGCCTGGTGTGAGATATCTATCTTCCAAGATGCAACATGTTACTTCTCCTATAAAACTTTTCTGCTCCCGTCCATCCCAGTGGAAATCCACTCTCCCCTGTGTATGCCTACCTTTATAAATAATTGTATCACGTTAAGTGCAGTATTTCACGAAGCGCGTGAGGCTCTACGTCCCTGTTGGTCCCATGAGGACGCGGAGCATATCGCTTCTGTGTCTGCAGGGGCTGACAAGATCCTGGCAAATAGCACACACTCAGTAATCGCCTTAGGACGAAGGAGCGCGATGTACGGCGTGGATGGTGCCGTGTTTCACTTTTGTGTGTGTCCACCTGCCTCTTTGCCAGAGTGGGAGCCCCTGGAAGCTGGGGTTCTCTGCTCCTCACCTTTGAATCCCCAGCACATAGACGCCGCTTAGCAAAGAGGAAACATTCAGTAATGTTGCATCGAACAAAACAGGGCAGAGGTCATCACGGGAACAAGCGAGCTCAGGTGAGGGTCATCTTACGTAGCTCAGGCACCGCTTCGTACAGAAGGGAAAGTGAGACAGAGGCCAAAGAACATGAGCAGCACTGAGGTTACCTGCTCTCCAATTCCCCTCTGCCAAATATATTCTGCGTAACCTTGGCCAGGGTGATTAGGCTCTCTTAACTCGACTTCCTCAGAGGCGCTGTGGCTTTGAAAGTGCTTGCCTCACGTGGCAGCAGGAGGACTCAGGGGGGTAGCGGGATTAAACTGCTTAGCACAGTCCAAGGATCAGCGTGGTAGGGCCGGCGTAACCAGCACCCCAGCCGGCGGGTAGAACGATAGACATTTGCCATCTCCCTGTCCTGGGGGCCGGGACCCCAGGGTGCAGGCGTGGGCGGGGCGGCTGTCTCCCGAGGCCTCTCTCCTGGGCGTACAGACGCCATCCCTCCCCATGTCCTCATGTGGTCTTCCCTTTGTGCGCGCCTATGTCCTACAGTCCTCTTCTTATAAGAACACTAGTCAGATTGGATTTGGGTTCGCCTAGGGACCACATCTTACCACATGGTCACCTCCTTACAGATCCCGTCTCCAAATACAGCCACACCTCCAGGTCCTGGGGTTTGGGGCGACTTCATAAGAATCGAGGAGAACGCGACTCGACCCATAACACCCGGGCATACGGAGCGCCGTGGGTCCATAGCCATATAGTCAATAAGAACTATTTCTGAGTCAATGACCATTTATTGTATATTTATCACTTCATTTATTAATGCATGAAAATACCTGAGTCAGGTGCCCTCTGTGTGCTAGAGCAGGTCAGCTCCCTGGAGGCGGGGGAGGGAAAGCAGGAACCGCGGTGTGGCCGGTGCGCGTGCCGGGGCCCCTGGCTACGGCTGCGGGCAGGTAAGGAGTGAAAGCCCAGGCTGCCGCAGCCAGGAGACATCTGCCAATACTACTGACACGGCCCGGGAGAGGCAAACCTCCACGTTCCCGAGCAGAAGGGGAACCATCTGTGTCCACCCATGGCTTGCCTGTGGCCCTTCTCGCCATAATCATCTGGCTCTCGAGGCGAGGGATGGGAGGGCTCTGAGGGTGCAGGGAGCCCCAGGCTGTGCTCATGGAGAGGCCAGACTGGGTAGCCTGGGTGGGAGGAGGTAAGCCTCTTTCCCACAAGAGTGAATAAGCTCCATGCTCAAAACCTGACCTCTGAGCAACTGTGCACAAAGATGCACACAGCAAGCCACGCGGAGAGCGCTGGTCTCGAGAGTGCAACAACCAGTGAACAACAATATCACACACACGCGCGCGTGCCCACATCTGTGCACACACTCGTGCACACACGCATGCACACACGCATGCACACACGTGGCCTGTGCCACAACCGAGGGTCCTTCCAGAGTGTTGAGAGAAGCGGCTGCTGTCCCTGCCACACGTGTGAGGAAAGGGCGTTTTAAGGACACATTCCTGACTCACTAGTGTCGCGTGGGGTTTATCCCACGGCACCGTCCTACGCTCACTGCAGACTGTCATGCACTAGACGTTTATACAGGTTCAAACGCTCTCACCTGAGTTTTTCATTGTCCCTTTTAGTGATATTCTCAAGAATTCTTTTGGGTATTATGAGAGCCGTCTGGGCCAGGTAGACCAGATGGCCCCCTACACTGGCGGAAAGCAGAATACGCCACCAAAGAGAGGCCACTTGGGCCAAAGGGTGATTTTGGCTGAAAGCAACTGAAAAATGTCAGGTCCAAGAAGGGTGCTCTCCCCTCTTCTTCTTCTCCTGGAAGCAGGAGGAAAGACCCCATATGCACGACGTCCTCCTGTGCCCGGGGGAAAGCAACGTTCTTGTCACCAAGGCTGAGCTAAAGCTAAGAGAAGTCTGTGTGCACAGATCTCATTAAAATAATCCCATCTCCAGGGCTGCCTGGGTGGCTCAGTTGCCTTCGGCTCAGGTCATGATCCTGGAGACCCAGGATCAGTCCCACTTCAGGCTCCCTGCTGGGCAGGAAGCCTGCTTCTCCCTCTCTCACTCCCCCTGCATGTGTTCCCTCTCTGGCTGTGTTTCTCTCTGTCAAATAAATAAAATCTTTAAAAAAAAAAATCCCATCTTCCTTTAGCATCCTTGTATATTCAGTCTTTTTTCCAAAATTTCCTCTCTTGTTCAGCCTGATAGAAAAGCCTTCAGGTTTGCTGAAGTCTGCATGTCACCTGAACCTTCCACTAAATGGCCCCGTGTGTTTTCTCCTGCTTCAGGTCAACCCTCAGGCCCGGTCCACACAGAAACCCTAAGCACACGGTAGGGGGACCCTTTCCCGCCTGACGGAACCTACTAGAGCTGTGTCTCTGTGGCCCCCGAGTCAGCCACACTTTGCGCCCTTCTCCTGGGAGTGGCCAGTCACTCCCTGCATATGCTGGACGTCAGATTACCCTAATGACCGCCCGGGCCCCGGACCACCAGGAGGGCTGTGGTCGGGGCCCCGGCCTGCACACCTGCACAAAGGACCAGCCGCTTACCCAGGGCTTCCGTGGGTGGAAGCCAGACTGGCCTCTGGATAAAGTCCCTGCTCCCTGGAGGCCGCGCGAGGGTGAGGAGACCCATCCTCCGTGGGCAGCGTCAGAAACCCGAGCGGACATGAACAGCATCCAGTGTTAATCAGATAAAATGAGGGTCGAAGTCTCTCTGACACGTTGGGGATACACATAATTGTCACCACGCCGCAGGCTAATTGGGCATAAATCCTAAAGAGCACACCGAATGTCCATCACTGGGACGGCGTGTGCACAACCGAGGCAAGCACCCGGGGCCATGCTGGTGCGAGAGACCAGGGAGAAGAAGGCAGAAGCTGTGCCCGAACCCAGAGACCTGAGCCCATAACCACAGCCCCACTGGCGGCCCACCAGGCTCCCGGCCCCATGCCCCGGCCAGGCCCCTCCCTGAAACTTCTGTCACTGCTGAAGGAGGGGTGGTCCCAGGCTTCCTCTGCAGCTGGTGGCCATCCACCGGCACCAGGGACCCCACGTCAACCTGTCCCAGGCTTGGGGAATTGGGCCTCATTTCCAGCTCCCAGGCCGCGGTCTGCAGACCCGGGAAAGACAGGCGCTGAGACTCGTCCTGGCCACCCAGGAAGCTTTCGAGAGGCCACAGAGATGACTCTGACCCAGCCTCCTACAGACTTCTCCTTCCTCCTCCTTCCAAAACGGTTGCACACAGATCACGAAAGCCTAAGGAGCTAGGACCAGCCACACAGGGCATGGAAAAACATGTAGGCCGAGCTAGGGGTTCACGGCCCAGTCTGCACCTCCTGTGGGGCGCCCCGGGCTCAGTGGCCAGGAGCTCAGAGCTCAGCCAACTCATGACACATGAGTTTGCTCCTCATGACACATGAGGACATGGGGGCTTGAAACAGAAGAAGGACATCTGAGGCCAAAGCCAGTCACTGCTAGCAAAGAATGGCTTGTTTCCAAACCCTGTTCTTGTTTTTTCAGATGTGGTTCTTAACCAAAGTAAAGCAGTTTTGTTTTCTGAACCGAATTGCCTAGAAACCCCCAGATCACAGGTGAGTCACAGGCTACAGTTGGTGAGGCATTCCTGGGGACACCTGCCGACCTGGACCAGGGCGCCCGACCAGAGGGCCGCTCAGGGGATGACTTTTAATTTTACGGTTTCATGACTGCATCAGATAAGATAAGGCTTCCTAAGTCCTCTCCAGCACCGTGTGAGAATAGCACAGGGAAGAGAAACCAGCTATGCTCACGTGTGCACGTCTGTGTCGTGTACACGTGTGTGTGCCTGTGTGTATGTGTGTGCATCGTGTAAGTGCCGCTGTGTATTTGTGTGTGCGTTTGCCTGGGTGTGGTTCCCCATTGTCCTTACAGAGGATGGAAATAAGTGATTTTCCAAAATGGAGAAATCATTACAAGTAAGCTTTGAAGATCTACTAAATACGCATGACTGGGGGTGGAAATGAAAGGAGAAGAAGGCCTTTGCGTCAGGGAGGATGGCCAGGACCCTCGTCTTCCTGGGAAGCCTGTGGCCGGGGAGAGATGTCACTGGGGAAACCCGTGAAGCGCACAGCCCCCAAGAGGCAACTGCCCCGTTTTCCGAGTGCATCCTCGTGGGCAGCTGTCCTCAGTACCCCAGACCACAGGTGGGTTCCCACTGGATCTGAAGATCCTTGACTTCCTCCACAAACGGAGGTCAGACCTGGGTCTTGGACCGACTCGCAGGAAGGGGCTTTAAGAGTGAGGGCCTGAGCCCACATTTTCCAACTACCAAGCAAAATAAACAGCAGAAATGTACTGATTTCTAGCCTAGATGCCTCCTACCCGTCGGAGTCTGCATGCTCATTTGGATGGAACCCTCATAAGATATGATTAACCAGATAATTGTAAGCTGGAAAATGCCAGATAATTGCAACAAAATAGTAGAAAAGCATCCAGACATTTTGGGCACAATCTTGAGACCATCCACTTGGAGGTGTTGGTTGGTTCCCTTAAAAAAACATTAGTTGTCTCGACGCCTGGGTGGCTCAGTGGGTTAAAGCCTCTGCCTTCGGCTCAGGTCATGATCTCAGGGTCCTAGGATTGAGTCCCACATCGGGCTCCCTGCTCGGCGGGAAGCCTGCTTCTCCCTCTCTCACTCCCCCTGCTTGTGTTCCCTCTCTCGCTGTGTTTCTCTCTGTCAAAAAAATAAAATCTTTAAAAAAAAAAAAGTTATTTCTCACCCAAGACACACATTTTAGGGGCACATTTTCTTCAAACCAGTTTAATCAGTGGTGGTCTGCTTCATAGGATGGGTCCTCGGGAGATAGCATGCACTCTCTATTCTGTGGTTTACGAAGAAGAAAATTCTGGCAAAAGCAAGAGAGGAGGACGAAGGGAGAGAGGGAGGGTGAACAAAAGAGCAGGAAAGGATATTTGTACTGTATTTTAACTAGATGTGTATCGTAGAATGGCATGGGTTGACCCCAATTTAGCCCAATAATTACCTTGCTTTACTTCTTCATTTCCAAGATGCTTCTGGTCTAAATATATATCCCTTCAACCTGGTTTGTAAGTGATTAATCTGCTGCATTTTCTCTGGCTTGGAGCTTCCCTCCAGATCCTGGGTCTCCAGACCATCTGTTACTAGGTCACAACCTCGGGGAGAGCGTGAGGAAGTGCCCATGGCAGCCCCCCATGGCTTTTCTCCCTAACCTTGAAAGAGAAGTTCAAACACAGCCAAGAAATGGTGTTTCCAGCCAGCTCTTGCCACTGTATTTGCACGAGGCGGGGGCCTCTCCAACCAAAGGGTGGTGGCCAGGAGTTGGTGGAAATCTTGGGCAACTCTCCAGGATAGAGGAGAGGCTAACTCCCTTCTGTGACTCTGCCTGGGGGAGGGAGGGGGGTGCACAACCCCAGGGAAATGGCTATTCTCCCAGGTGCTGGGAGCTGCTGCTGCCAGTCAGAGCAACAAATGGGCTCCCACATCCCCATGAGATGTTCCCTCAAACGGCTCCTCTCCTCTGAGCCTGAAGGAGGGCGAGAAGGAGCGTGTGTGGGGGGGGAGCACGGGACCTTGATTGAGTGATGGAAAGTATCGCAGGGCGCATGCTGTCCGTGTTATGAAATTGCCCTTATCCTGAGAAAAACCTCGACTTTATCACTCCTGACTGGTTTTCCCTTAATAGGCCCCCGGGCGTGTGGAGAGCGGACCTGGGACCACGCTCTGGACAAAGCCAGCGAGAGGGGGGCCAGGGGCCAGCAGGAACACCTCCGGCAGCGGGGAGCAAGGACGAGGGACCAACACGCAAGCCCGTGACCGACGGGGTGACACTGAGCCACGGCCAGAGCCGCAGCCAGGGTGTGGGACTGCGGGAGCCATCCTCCCGGGCGCCACTCAGTGCCCCCCGCCCTGCAGGCAGAGACCCGGAGAGGTCCGGGTGCTTCCTGGGGAGAAAGGGCGGGGCCGCCCGCCGGGCTCTAGTTCCCCGCTGTCTGTCAGAGTGACTGATCGCGCTCCTTGGCCTCTTCTCCGCCTCATTTTCAAGTGACTCCTTTTTTTCTCTAATTCATAAATCCTTACTTCCGTGGGAGCCTTCTCTATGATACTTTATCAAATGCCTTTTGAAAGCCTCTGCAGAAAATATAACGTGTGTCCTGGACTTCCTTCTCTCAGCTATTTCTTGGGTAATGGAATCCATTTTTTAGAAAGGGAGCCGCGCAGCGGGGCAGGGACGGTTCCTGCAGGTGCCCCCCCCCCCCACGGGGCTCCGGACGCACCTCGTGCGGAGTCCGGTAATTCACCCGCGTCTCGCGCTCTCTGTGAATGCTGCAGATAAATTCTTGACTTTTCCTGCAGTGAAAGCCTTTACTTCCTCCAAACCCTTTAATAGACACTTTCAAAAATAATCTCTTCCAAATCACCAGGAAGCGATACATACTGTCTTCACATAATGACCCGCAGCGAGGCATCCAGAAAACACCCGAGGGATGGACAGAGGCCCTTCGCCTATCATGCTCGGACCCTCCTGCGGCCCCAGCCTGGAAATAAGGGGTTTTTGCTCTCGTTTTCTCTCTCTCTCTCTCTCTCTCTCTCTCTCTCTCTTTTAAGATTTTGTGGTTTTTTGTTTTTTTGTTTAAAGGAATTTTATTTATTTATTTATTTTTATTAAAGATTTTATTCATTTCTTTGACAGAGAGAAACACAGCCAGAGAGGGAACACAAGCAGGGGGAGTGAGAGAGGGAGAAGCAGGCTTCCTGCTGAGCAGGGAGCCCGATGTGGGACTTGATCCCGGGTCTCCAGGATCATGACCTGAGCCGAAGGCAGATGCTTAACCAACTGAGCCCCCCAGGAGCCCCAGATTTTGTGGTTTTTGAAGTAGTTTGAGGCCCAGAGCACAATTGAAAGGAAGGCACACAGGTTTCCCAGATACATCCCAGCCCCGCACAGGCGCAGCCCCCCCTGGCCAACGTCCCCCCAGACGCTGTGCTAATCACCGTCAGCGAGCCCGCAGCCTCCAGAAGGCTCCCTCGGGGTGCCGTGTGTTCTGGGGGCCGGGCCGCGAGTCCGTCCGTGTCCTACAGCGTGAGAAGGAGCAGTCTCACCGCCCTCCGTGTCCTCCCGCAGCCCGTCCCTCCGTGTCCTCCCGCAGCCCGTCCCTCCGTGTCCTCCCGCAGCCCGTCCCTCCGTGTCCTCCCGCAGCCCGTCCCTCCGTGTCCTCCCGCAGCCCGTCCCTCCGTGTCCTCCCGCAGCCCGTCCCTCCGTGTCCTCCCGCAGCCCGTCCCTCCGTGTCCTCCCGCAGCCCGTCCCTCCGTCCGAGCTCAGAGCGTGTGTGGAGGAGCACAGGGAGAGCAGTCCACTCTGCCGATGGTCCTGAGGAGCAGGAAGACCGCGGCGCCATGGTCCCCTTTACCTGCCCCCTGAAGCTGACCCCAAGCCCCTCTGGGACTCTGCGTCCGTGCACAAGGGGACGTGCCTGCTGGACCACTCCCCTTACCTGCTCAAGCACTAGAGTCTAAGGTGAGAGAACCTTGCCTACCTGACCCAGAAAGAAAAGCCAAGAATCATTTCATTTATGTTATCTCAAACTCAAAAAAAAAAAAAAAAAAAACCCTAAATTCATCTCCTGATAAAGAAACTTGAGAGAATTTTTTTTATAACATCCCTTAGAAATTGCTTCCTCTTTAGCCTTTATGTGATAAGAACATAGGATAATAATAGCACGGTGATTCGGGGGCCGATCTCCCTTCAATACCTCTTCCATGAGATAGCGAGCCCTTTCGATATTTGGAAGTGTCAGGACTTCGTCCTGTCAAAAGCTGCATAAATTGAGGGATGCAGACAATGAGGTCTGATGTCTCCCTGGTCACGACTGCTCGATGGCTCACTGCTCCTGCTGATGGGGCGCGCGGTGAGGTCCCCGTCAGCACGGCCTCGGCCCCCACCCGCCTGCACTCGGGGCACCGCTAAACCCCACCGCCGGAGCCTTATAATTCAGCTGTAAAAATC
>PITA01032621.1:0-13746 GCA_004023965.1 Spilogale gracilis
GGGAAGAGGGACGTGACTCTTCCAGGGAAATGCTCAACACTTTGGTTCCAAAGGCAACACGAGTTGGGACTGGTTTCCTCCCGGCTCCCGACCCCCACCGGGAAGCCCCTCCTGCACCATCCTGACACCCCCTGACCAGTAAACCCAGGGACACAGGCACAATGCTGAGTTGGTGGACGGCTCTAGGGGTTGTCACCACCACTCTGGAGCCTGGGGAAAGAGACTACAGCTCACCACTGCCTCCTGGAGTAACAAGCTGCCAGGCGTTGCCTCTCAGGGTCTCTCGCCCAGCACTTCATCCCTGCCCTCGGGGCTGGCAGGCTGCACTGACTCCTCTTCCTGCGTCTTTCCCACTACAGCTCACTACTCCCTCCCGTGGTGGCAAGCAACATTGCATGGCTTCCAGGGACTCTCGCCCTGCAGCTCACTACTCCCTCCAGTGGTGGCAAGCAGCATTGCATGGCTTCCAGGGACTCTCGCCCTGCAGCTCACCACTCCCTCCAGTGGTGGCAAGCAGCATTGCATGGCTTCCAGGGACCCTCGCCCTGCAGCTCACTACTCCCTCCAGTGGTGGCAAGCAGCATTGCATGGCTTCCAGGGACTCTCACCCTGCAGCTCACTACTCCCTCCAGTGGTGTGAACCTGCACTGCAGGGCCCTCCAGCATCTCACAATGCAGCTCTTAACTGCCTCCACTAGTCCCAGGCCACATTGGCATGTCTTCCCCCATCCATCAGACTTCCAACTCAGTACTGCCTCCATGTTGGTCATGTACACTGCCTCTCCTTCTCAGGCCTTGCACTGGATCTGCCCACTGCCTCCCTTTCCAGGAAGCACCAGCGACAGGCCTTCCAGTGTCTCACCCCTGCAGCTCAGCACTGCCTCCCTGAGCGGCAAGCTGAACTGCCCCATCGTTCAGCATCTGTTCGCCTGGAGTTCAGCACTGCTTCCAGGGGTGGACAGCTGTACTGGGAGCACTGCTGGATGGCGTGGCAGTGCAGGATTCTGCCACTGGAGGCAGTGCTGAGCTGCATGGTGAGATCCTGGAAGAAATGCAAATGTCAGTTCCCGCCACTGGAGACTGGTGAACGGCAGTGCAAGGGATGCCTGAAGGCCTTGCAGTGCTGCTGATGGTCACGAGAGGCAGTGCTGAGATGCAGAGTGAGATCCTGGACGGTGTGGCCGTGTAGCTTGTTGCCACTGGAGGCAGTGCTGAGCCACCCTGTGTGATCCTGGAAGGAGTGACTCTGGAGGACCCCACCCCTGCAGGCAGTGTGCGGCTGCAGTGGAAAGGGCAGCAAGGAGTGCAGTGCAGTTTCCTACCACTGCAGGTAGTAGTGCTGAGCTGCAGGGCAGGACGCTGGCAGGAGAGTCTTTCTGTTTCTGCCCCTGGAGGCACTGGTCCTCAACAGTGGGAGGGAAGTCAGAAGGATATGCTGTCTTACCTACCACCACTACAGGCAGTGTGGACATACAGTGTGACACGATGGATGCCATGGATCTGCAGCATGTAACCACTGGAGGCAGTGATGAATGCCAGAACGAGATGTGAAAAGGACTGTGAGTGAAGTAGCCCAGCAGTGGAAAGTGGTGAACTGCAGTGTGAGACGCTGGACGGTGTAGGAATGTCGGTTCCCGCCACTGGAGCAGTAGTGACCTGCAGGGAGAGGGAGGCCAGGAGGCATTGTAGTGCTGCTTACCGCCACTAGAGGCAGTGTTGAGATGCAGGCCAAGGCCATGGAGCGTGCTCTGTAGGTTGCCACTGCCAGAGGCAGTGGGGAGCCTGACCCTCACCCCCAACTCAGGCCCCAGGGAGCTCACGTCAACACCAGAATATCAGGCCTGCAGGGCCTCTAGGCCCTAACCTTAACTCTAAGTTGTGCTTTCAGGCTTCTGTCTCTAGAGGCCAGGCCCCAAAGCCCCACAGACTGGGGACACCAGAGATGTACCAGAGGACTCCACTGGCCAGCCATGAGGAATACATGGCATGTGGAGCTCCGCAAAACACTCTGTGCAGAAGAAATCTGCAAAACCTCCACACTCCACCCCTACATTGAGCATCACCCTGGACATAATCCCAGACCCATGCTCTCAACTCACCCTCTCAGAAAGCCAGCCTCAGCGCTGCCAGATCAGGCCTGCCACCCATACACCCTAGCCCTAACCCTAGGTTGGGTTTCTAGGCTTCAACACCCAGAAGCCTGATCCCAAAGGATCACAAACTGTGGACACCTGAGTCATACTACAGGACTTCTCTAGCCAGTCAGAAGGAAACCATGACATTTGGAGCTCCAAAACAACCCTCAGCGCTGGAGAAATCTGCATCCTCACTGGGGGATACTGCCAAATTCAGCAGGCCAATGGACACAAACTCAGTGCCTGGCACTCAGCCTGACCCACATCCTCTACTCAACTCACTGGGGAGCTTGCCTCTGCTCTGGCAAATGAGTTCTCTAACTCTAACCCTAGGATGGGTTTTCAGGCTTCTGTCCCCAGAGCCCTGGCACCCAAGCCCTCCACACTGGGACACCTGAGCCATACTCGAGGATTGAACCTACCACTCAGCGAGAAATGATGCCATTTGCAACTCCAGAAAGGATTCAGATTGGGGAATTATGTTTGAAATAATCAGCCAATCCCTATCTATACATATGTTTCCTACAATACTGAACACAAACCCGGAGCCTAATAATCCCTGTAGTGGTAGCCCTCAGATCAGATTTCTGTGACGTTCTCCTCACATCAGCAGATCACACCTTCAAACCTATGGTCCTCAGTCTGAACCCTAACCCTAGCTCAAGACATGGGTGAAAACATGAACAAATATTCCCTGTGGACCATACAGGGAGTGCTCAACAGCCCTCAGGGAAATACAAATCAAAACCACAAGATACCACTTGACCCCAGTTAGAATGGCTAAAATTAGCAGGTCATGGAATATTGAATTTTGTTGAGGATGGGCAGAAAGGGGAAACTTCTTCCACTGCTGCTGAGAATGCAAGCTCATACAGCCAGTCTGTAAAATGGTATCTAATTTCTTCAAGAAGGTAAAAATAGAACTTTCCTAGGACCCGGCAACTGCACTACTGGGTATTTTCCACAAACATACAGCTGGAGTGAACAGTGGTGACACCTGTGCCCCAATGAGACGGAGAGAAAATGGTCATATGGTTTCACTCCTATGTGAACTAGTAGACACAGCACAGAGAATGCTAGGGGAAGGGAGGCAAAACTGATGAGAAGCCATCAGAGAAGGAGAAAAAACATGAAAGACTCTTAACTACAGAAACAACCTGAGTGTTCTGGGTGGGGAGGAGGATGGGGGATGGATAACTGGGTGATGGGCATTAAGAAGGGCACTGAGAATTGGGTGTTATGCACAACTGATCTAGTAATGAACACTACATCTGAAACGGATGATGTGCTAGAAGTTGGCTCATTGAATTTAAAAAACAAAACAAAACAAAACAAAAACAAAAACAAAGAACTCAGACAACCTGAAAAATTTGCATGGAACCACCAAAGATACTGAAAAACCAACACAATCAAGAGAAAGAGAAACAAAACTAAGGAGTCACAGTTCCAGATTTCCAGTTGGACGACAAAGCTGTAGTCACCCTAACAGTACCGTACTGGCACAGAAATATACACAGTGACCAAGGGAATGGGGTAGGAGCTCAGATATAAACCCACAATTATGTGACCAATTAGTCTTCCACAAAGCAGGCAAGAATTTTACAAGAGAAAAGGACATTATCTATACAAAATGGTGTTGGAAAAACTTGACAACTACACACAGAAGAATGAAATGAGACCTCTTCCTTATACCATAGGTACAAATAAACCCCCAACAGTTCCAGGACCTCAATGGAAGACCTGAAACCATAAAAGTCCTAGAAGGGGGCCCAGACAGTAATTCCTCTGAATGGACCATACCAACATTTTGCTAAACATGTTACCTGAGGCAAAGAAGCAAAAGCAAAAGTAAACCACTGCGGCTACAACCAGGAAAGAGTTTGTGCCCAGAAGAACAATGAAAAAGGAGTCATCATGACACAACCTACTGAAAGGGAGAAGATATTTGCAAATATCTCACAGAATGAAAGGATAGTGTCCAGAATACAGAGAACTGATAACACTCAACACCTGACAGCCAGAATCCAGTTAAAGGAAGAGGCAGAAGATAGGAACAGGCATTTCCCCAAAGTAGAAATACAAATGGCCAAATGTC
Source organism: Spilogale gracilis (assembly GCA_004023965.1). Taxonomy (NCBI): domain Eukaryota; kingdom Metazoa; phylum Chordata; class Mammalia; order Carnivora; family Mephitidae; genus Spilogale; species Spilogale gracilis. Next base: position 4,231 of record PITA01032621.1, read on the forward strand.
CCATGAAAACATGTTCATCACCACCCATTATCAGGAAAATGCAAAACCAAAGTACCATGTGATATTACTCCACACCTATCAGAATGGCTCCCATCAACAAAAAACAGCAGGTGTCGGGAGGATATGGAGAAAGGGAAGCCCTTGTGCACTTGTGGTGGGAATGCGTCCTGTTGCAGCAACCGTGGAAAACAGTATGGATGTTCCCCCCAAAATTAAATAGATAAGTACCTATGATCCAGCAGTCACATGACTGTTGTTAACCCAAGGAACAGGAGAACAATAACAGAAAAGGATATAGGGGCCTGTTTCTTGAAATATTATTCACAATATAACGATGGTGAATAAACCCAAGTGTCTATTTATAAATACATAAATGAGATGAGAGATGCACACAAACACATACACACACACACAAGCATGCACACACATGATGGAATACTACTCAGCCATAAAATAGAATGAAATCTTGCCACTTGCAGCCACAGAGGTGGAGCTAGAGAGTGTTATCCTAAGTGAAGCCAGTCACTCAGAGAAAGCCAATACCATAGGCTGTCACTCTTAGGTAGAGTTGAAGGAAGGAAAAAATAAAGGAGAAAAAAGGAGACAAACCAAAATACAGACTTTTTTTTCCCAAATACTTTCTTTCTTTCTTTGACAGAGAGCTAGAGAAAGAGCACACGTAGACAGAAAGGCAGAGGGAGAGGGAGAAGCAGGCTCTCTGCTGAGTGGGGAGCCTGATGTGAGCTTGATCCCAGGACCTTGGCATCAGGACCTGAGCCAAAGGCAGATGCTTCACTGACAGAGCCACACAGGCACCCCACTGACTCTTAATAGAGAACACACTGATGGTGCACAAAGGGGAGGTGGATGGGCGAATGAGTGAAATAGGTGAAGAGGGTTAAGAGTGTGCTTTTCCTGAGGAGCAGGAAGTAATAGATCAAGTTACTGAATCACTCTATTGTACATAGAAAACAAGTATGCAAAGTATGTTGTCAACTGGAATTAAAACAAAACCCAGAAGAAGATGGATTTCTTTCATAACCTATTTGAAAAAGCTTTTGCTGTGCAATGCTCACAAGCCCAACTTGGGAGTATTTTCTCGACAAGATTTATTCACTCTATGCCTCCAATTCATAGAGCACTGTGTTCTTATACTGTAACAGTTCATTCTAGCCCACAGGAACCATAGTCCCTTTCTGTCCCAGCTCAGCACCTAGGCTTTCAACAGTGTCAATAGAGACAGATGCCACCTCACAGTCCAGAAAGTTATTAGTGTTTCTGTTTTAGTGTGGTATAGTCTCAGAGTGTGGTAGAGGTTTCAGAGCAGGTTTATTCTCTATCCTGGATCTCAAATTCAATGGCCACTCCCTGGATCCATTTGGCTGATAGATACCCTGTGTAAGGGCTTGTTTCTAATCACACCCATAGAAGATGGATGATGGATAGGCTCAGTGCTGGACAGGAAGAGGTTGAAGTACAGGCAAGGATACGAGCCTTCACTTGATGCAGGAACTGCCAAGGGAACATGTTTGGAAGGTAGAAGCAACAGGAAACCACTGAGGTCACCAAAGGAAGGCAGGAAGCAAAAGGCACAGAATCTTGAGATGTGAGGCTTGGAGGCTGCTCTGAGCTACCTCTAGGAGGGAGGGGGCTAGAGTAACAAGCAAGAGCACACATCTGTCTACATGGTTGACACAGAGATGGGATCAGGATGGGCTGGCTCGGGTCCCTCAACCTTCAGTGGGACAGTTGGATCCAGGGCTCAGGGACATGCTCAAGGAGGTAGGAGGGAAGGTTACCCCTCGCCAAGACATCTCCTCTTTGAACAGACAGTCCAGCAAATGGGTGAAAACCAACAAGAGCGATTGAAAGACATGTCGTGGGTGATCTAAGGGGTGGAGAAATAGAAAACAATATTGGTTGTAAAGGTGAGAGCTGTAAGCTCAGGAAGTGGGGAGAGCTTCCTTCAGAACTGAGGTAAGTGCAGGCCAAGCTGAAAAGGGAGATATGGCTATCCTGATTGGGGACCTGCAGTCCTCTTCCAGCACAGGACATCATCCTCACCTCGCAGGGGATCCAGGGAAGTGTTCCCTCAAGGAACTAATAGAGTTGCCTATCTAGAAGGCTACCCTATCAGGTTGCTCTGGACCCCTGGAAGGAGGGCCAGGTGGATGGAGGACCATAGCCTAGGGGCTATGGGGAAGAGCAGAGGCTAGTGGCCATGAAGATGACCAAAATTAGGAGGCAGCAGCATGGGAGCTGGCTCGAAAATACCATGGGCACAGGACCCGCAGGTAGAGTGACTGGATGTGTTTGAGCCAGGCATGGCTGACCTCAGTGGGCTCCAGATTAGTCCTGGCCACTACCCTAGGAACTGTGCACCACCACTGCCCTCTGCTCCCCATGCTGCTGCCAAGAATCATAGTCAAAGACCCTGGTCCATTTGTATGGAAATGAAACAGCGCCCCCTCCCACACACATTGTCCCTCTGGTGGTGATCCAGTGCAACCCTGGTGCCTGGCCACAGACTGCTGTCTACCTGTCTCCACACAACTCAACAGACAGGAGGGTGTCCCTGAATTCCAGAGGATATGGTAAGACAGATCCACAGGCTTCACTACCCCACCTACCACCAACACCCAGTGGATCACTCCACATATCAGCTAGTTTCATGAAGCGCACCATGTCCTTGATTCTGTTACTTCCAACAGAAAGTTAGGTTATGATCCCCCAATATACCATACATTCTGGTTGCTGACCTGGGGCCATGTCATGAACCCACATGACCGACCCTTTCTTTTAGACAAGGGTACTCTGCACTTCCTAGAAAATATTTCTCATGAAGCACAAGTCCATCAGGGCTACAGTGTGAACAGTGGTACACAGTCTGCATGGTAGCAGTCAATAATTCTAGCAGGGGTTGATCACCGACCCCCAACACTGTCTCACAAAATGTTCCTCTGTCTCCAATGAACATGTGGTCTTCACTCAGGAAAATAACCAATAAACAGAATGCTTCCCTCACTCTCTGTTTCAATTCTTGTCCAACTAAAGTGGTATGAAAGTAGAAATCAGGCACAAGAAGAAAACGGGGCAACCCTAATTAGGTGTAGATTTAATAACATGCTACTAAACAACCCACGGTCAAAGAAGAAGTCGAAAGAAATTGTAAAACTACATTCAGACAAATGAAAAAGAGAACCTACAAAAATGTATAGGATGCAGCAAAAGCAGTTCTAAGGAGGGATTTCACAGAAATTCAGGTCTTTGTCATTTCCCTTGAAAGCTCTCCAATAACCAATCTAATTTTCATGGGAAAGAAGTTGGAAGAAGAAGAAAAAAAAGAAAAGCCCTATAACATTAGAAATAAGGAAATAAAAATTTGTGGAAATAAGCCCACTGGAGACAAAAAAGACTAAAGATCAATGAAAATACAAGCTGACTTTTTTGGAAAGATAAATAAAACCAACAAACTTTTAGCTAGACTCCCCAAGAGAGAGAACTCTAATACATCGGGAAAGAAAGATAACTGATTCCTGCCTCACATCATGATCCTAGAGGCGAACACAAGAAGCCACCTCTTCAACTTTGGATGCTGCCACTTCTTGGAAGACATGTCTCTAAAGGCTATGTCAGTCATCAAAAGCAAAAAGGAACCATTAGGACTTCATCAAGATAAAATCCTCTGCACAGCAAAGGATACAATTTATAACACTCAAAGGCAACCGTGGAATGGAAGAAGACAGTTGCCAATAGCATTATGGATAAAGGTCTGGTATCCAAGATCTACAAAGAACTTCTCAAACTCAACACCCAAAAACCAAAGAATCTACTCAAGAAATGGGCAGAAGATAGGAAGAGATACTTCTCCAAAGAAGATATCCAAATGGCTAACAGACCCTGAAAAAAAATGCTTCCCATCACTTGCCATCAAGGATTTCAAAGCCACAATGAGATACCATTTTCCAGCAGTTAAAATGGCTAAAATTAACAAGATAGGAAGCAAGTGTTGGCAAGGATGTGGAGAAAGGGGAACCCTCTTACACTGTTGGTGGGAATGCAAGTTGGTGCCATCACTCTGGAAAACAGCATGGAGGTCCCTCAAAGAGTAAAAATAGAGGTACCCTGCGACCCAGCAATTGCACTTCTTACTATTTACACCAAAGATACAGATGCAGTGAAAAGAAGGGACACATGCACCCCAATGTTCCTAACAGCAATGTCCCCAAGAGCCAGGCTGTGGAAGATGCTCAGATGTCTTTAAACAGAGGAATGGATACAGAAGACGAGCTACATACATACCATAGAAGAATGCTCTTCCGTCAGAAGGGATGGATACCCACCATTTGCATCCACATGGATGGAACTGAAGGGGGTTAGGCTAAACAAAATCATTCAAGAAGAAAATGACAGTTATATGGTTTCACTCATATATGGAACACAAGGAATAGTGGGGAGGACCAGAGGGGAAGGGAGGGAAAACTGAATGGGAAGAAATCAGAGGGAGAAAAACCATGACAGACATTTAATCATAGGAAACAAACTGGAGGAGAGGTAGATTGGAGGACGGGGTAACTGGGTGATGAGTATTAAGGAGGGGACATGTGGTGATGAGCCCTGGGTCTTATATGCAACTAATGAAACGTTGACCATTACATTAAAAACTATACCATAGCTAATTGTATTTAATTCAAAGATGCAAAAAATGGAAAGGAAAGAAAAACATGGGATATTACAATGAATACCACAAAAATGCAGAGGATCTTAAGAGTGTATTATGTGCCAACACCTTGGACAACCTAGGAAAAATGGATAAGTTCCTGAAAACAACCTAGAAAGACGGAACAAGGAAGGAAAAATAGTCTAAACTGTTGCTCTCCCCGCAACACTGGTACGGGGGAGGGATAATTGGACCAGCCTGTTGCCCTCCGGGGGCTGAGCGAGATGGTAAGTGTCGACGGCCGGCCACCCCACTGAAACCCGGGAGTTGAGTCAGCCGTGAAGGCACAGCAATCTCACCTGTATTGTAATCGGAGACACAGTTATATAGAGAGGAGAGGAGGGAGTATGAGGAGGAGCAGGGGCCAATAGGAGCTCAGTACGTGGCTATCACCAAGGCCTTAGGCAGATTTCAGACCAGACTGCTGGGTGGGGCTAAGTTCCCCAGTCTGCCCTCGGGCTAAGAGCCGAGCGCGGGAGGATTCAGCTAGGTCACGTGCGCAGAAGTATTCCGGAGAAGCCGAAGAGGCCACCCCAGCCGACTTCCACTAATGGCCGCAAACTAGCGGGCGCCAGGAGGTCCCAGCAGATATATATTGGACCTTGTGATGTATGTATATATATGTATATATATATATGGCCTTTTGATATTTGGATCTCAAAGACAATGTCCATATTGCTTTTTTAAAATAACAATAATAATAATGACATGGTCACATAAAGGTCTGGATCTCCATAACCAGACAACAGGGCTCTGGTTCAGATAAGTAGGAAGACACAACCTCTTCCAGTAAAGCAAAGCCCACATCCTCAGGGATCGTGACATGCCTCCTAGGTGGTGAGTTCCCTCGCTCCACGGAGTTGTCTGAGTGCAGTGGACACAGGCACCCTGCAGGGTTCATTCTGTTTTCTTCATTCATTCCCCAGTTTAAGTCACAAGTGATTCACTGGGTCAGGGTTTCAGAGCCCAGGTGAGCAGCCCCTCTCGCTCACCAGGGAAGGCCAACAGGGGTCTGTGTTCCATTGGGAGCACAAGAAGCCACTCCTCATGTTCCTAAACAACCTACACTCCTCCATTTCTCCCCCTCACAAAGGGCACTGCACCCTGGTAGAGCTCTGAGGCTGTGCTTGACTTAGAAAAATAGTTTCTAATATCAAACAGTGGTTCGCAGAAGAAAACATGAACCCGTACAAAGGATGTTTTACTATTTCAGAATATTGTTTTCCCGTGGTTTCATTAAAACAGGACAAAAACACACAGACAGCCCCTTCCACTGGCAGGTACGATTCACTGTGGTGACTTAAAGAAGAGCAGGAAATAAAAGAGTGACAGACATTCTGATGACCTGTCATTTCCATAACCAAAGTTTTGAAACTTCCCACACACACCAAGAAAGAAGCACAAACAAGCGTCTCGGCCTGGAACGTGGAGAAGTCTGAACTGGAGTGACGGGGAGAGATGATGAGGTCGTGTGTGTCGGATGAGGCTGGTGGCACAGAAGAAGGTGCTCCGCCAGCTCTGCACCTGTGCCTCACCTGTCCTCAGCCAGGAACCTGCTCGTGGACCTCACCTGTCACAACTGTCACACGGGAGACCCACGGCCACCCCTGGAGCCCACCCTGCCCACAACCTCTTGCAGAAGGCACTCTGCTCTCCTCTGGGACCCCTGTCAGCTTGACCCAGACCTGAAACTCCACCGTCTTCTGCAAAGCTCCATGATTCCCCGCTCTCCTTCCAAAATCACGCGGGCCCACGTCTTCCATGAGAAAGGTGTGAGGATACCCACCTCAGGAATGGTTAACACCTACTTTCCCCTTCTGTCCTGTTCCTCTCCACTTACCCTCCTACCTGTGTGAACGGTAAACAACCTATCAATGGAACACGAATGTGCTCTGAGATCTGAATCTTTCATTGTAGCCTTCTGAGGTCTCCTTGTGCAATAAAATACCATATCCCATGACGGGGGGGGGGCGCGGGTAAAACCATCATTTACAGAATAATACAGCCCAAAGCATCTCATTTTTGGTTGCTTTTCATTAGGCAGCACAGTTTCTGTGTGAAAAGCCTTTCCATTGATATTATCTGCCAGCAATTTCACAAGGAGGAAACTGAAACTCCACCTAGGGTCAGGCAAGCTGTTGCAGAACTCTCCCCAGGGCTCCTGACGCCAAGCCCCTTGAAGCCACCAGCATGCCTCTATCCAGGAGAATTCCCAAGGACTCTCCTCTGACTCCACCACCAAATAAACTACAGAGAAAACAGCACATCAAAACATCTGATGATACATTTAGTAAAACTAGACAGTCAAGCTCAACTCTTAAATGGTAAATGGCTACTTTGAATAATTTTGAATTTTCCCTCGACCCTAACTGTAACTCTTTTTCTGAAAAGACTAATCAATTATGAAACATCACCTCTGACAAGTGACAAGACCTCCTCCAAATCTGTATCTGACAACAAAAAACCACCTACCTCTAGATGCTGGCCACTCCAACACATCCTGGGCCCAATGGAATAAACACTGTTAGATAAGGAACAAGTGATAGGTTAAAAACACACACAGACTAAATCTCATCCTCCCTTCCTGATAACAGTGATTTCCTAGGAAACAGGTGCTCAGAATACATTTTGTAAGCAATACCTGAGCAGAGAAAATGCTTTGCCCTACAATGTTCTCCCTGCAGGGAAGCTAAGGGGCTCCTGCACCAAATCCAGAACGCTGACAGCTACTTCACTTTTACTCTGTGGCTCCACCGGAGACAAAAGCCCAGGAGGTTTGGGGTTAAAGAGAAGTTTACCTCCAGTCCTCACATGGATGTGACATTGCGCCCAATGGACCTGCTGCTTTCTCCGAATGCTGACGTCCTCTGACAAGCTGCATGACTCAGATGCTGATTTCAAAACTTCGGCTCTTGTGGAGCCAGAGAGGAGAAGTGTTGTCAGGTGGACACACGTGGTCACCTAAGGCCTGCACACCTGCTTCGGTTTCTGGGAGAAGGGGATACACATCCTTGCCTTTTAAGTAGTAATTATCTTCACTCTAAAGTAGACCAATGACTGTGTTTTTGGAAAAGTAAATCACTCTTCCAAGTAAACATCTATAACTCACCTGTTCCTCATGCAACTTGAGTGGGTCTGGTTTACTCCGGCTTCCAGGCCCCCACCTGGAGGACGCTCCTGCAGGGTCCTGACAGCCCATTACCACCAACCCCGGGGACAAGGGGCACAATGCTGGAGTTGGGGGACGGCTCTGGGGCTTGTTAGCACCGCACCTGTTCTGGGGGGCAGGACCCTGAAGGACCCCCCTACAGGATCCTGACAGCCCATTATCACCACCCCCAGGGGACAAGGGGCACAATGCTGGAGTTGGGGGATGGCTCTGGGGCTTGTTAGTGCCACAGCCATGCCTGAGGGAAAGCGGGAACACCCTGCTGATCTTGGGGTGCTGCTCAAGTTTCATTACTTACACTGTGCCAGGGGATGGGGCACCCCTCTGAAGTTGGGGGCTGTGTGCTGTCCTTACATGCACTCTTCCTGGGGAGCACAGAAAATGCTGAGATATCCGCAACCATTCCACAAAACCTGGGGTGAGCGGGCACCATGGAGTTCAGGGATCTGGGACATAAGGCTCGTTGATGGACATGAGGCAGAAGAGACTTTCAAGGGAAAAAGAAAACTCACCTGAGTCCCCATGATGAACTCGCTTCAGGCACCCTTTAGGGACCCTGCCTCCCACCCAGGGTGCACCCTACCCACCCCCGGAGATCCCCACCCCACCGCACAGCAGGCACTCACCGGCCCAGGGTCTCTCAGAGTGTGGCTTCTCCTGCCCCCCCCCTCTGCATCCCAGGGCAGCTCCTGGTCCGCCCACAGAGAGGTAACTCCGCCCCAACATGGTGATTGGTTGGGGAGGGTGGTGCCCCGAGACCATTGGATGCTGGGCCTGCCAGTACAGGGTGACCCACCCTTACACCCGTGCCTCCCTACCACTGCAGGTGGTCCCAGAGGTGCCTCTCCCCGCCCAACGCCTGGCTGGGCCCTGGAGGCAAAGGTGAAGTTGTGGGCAGGGAACACACACACACACGCACACATGCACGCACACACACACACCACTCTGACTGCCCAGATGGGGATCAGAAGGGGAGGACACCCTGGGAGCAGAGTGGGCGACAAGGGGAAAGAAGAAAAAGGTCGGGGAGATGGTTGGGGCAGGGGCAGGGGCAGGGAACCACTTCCCTGGTTCCTGGCAATAACCCAGATCCACAGCATGGGGAGGGGAGACAGGCCAGGCTGATGGTCACGGGGTCCCAAGGGGCCCAGGAGGCGGGGGGGGGGGGGGTGTCTGGTATCCTGCAAGGCACCAGGAGAGGACAGGGTCTGGGGTCTGGTGTCCATCACCACCCTGGACTACTAGAAGTAGGAAGAGATCCCCCCCAAGTCCGGACAGGGCTACAGCACAAAGGTCTCAGCTTACTCTTCTGTCAGTTTTGCCACAGAGACAGGGTGTCCCTGGGGTCCCCCGGGCTTGTAGAAGAGTCTGTTGGCTTTGGACCTCCATCCCTGACCCACTGTGCTCCCAGTCCTGGGAAAATGCTTTGTACTCCCTCGAGGTCCTTCTGGCCAGAGGACAGCCTGGGGGCTTGGGGTGCTGAGGACCTGGTATGCAGAACCTGGCAGAGCAGTGGGCCACTGGTCTGGGGACCGAAGTCCCAGGGTCCTGAGGACCCTCCTTGCTGCAGCCTCTGGGTCCCCATGTGGAAGAGGTTCCAGAGTCAGTGCTCTGGCCAGGGTGAGGG
>PITA01032622.1:0-13742 GCA_004023965.1 Spilogale gracilis
AAAAAAAAGAGTTTTTTTTTTTTTTACAACTACCAGTAGGTGGCAGTGTTACCACATGAAAAGAAGACATCACCAAAAGTTGAAAATGACCCCGGAATTTCCAAACCTGGTAATAAGGGTATTCTGGGTTAAAAATGGATGAGAAAAAGTGAGTTTGAATTTTTTTTCTCTGCACGCCAGCTTTTTCTTAATAAGCGAATGTCTGCCCTTCCCCCTTCCCGTTCATACTGAGCCCTGGAGATTTCTGTAAAATTGACTTAGACACCTCTTATTCCAAGGCTTGTGGGAATCTGAAGCCCTCCTCAAAATTTCTGCACTGCATTGACCCAGAAACAAAACTGAGCTCCCTCCCTAAAAGCCTGTTCACATTAAACATTCATGAGTATAAGAGCCTTTAGTGAAGATTTGGAAGAAAGGATAGCAAGAAGGGTTTATATAGCAGCAATGCAAACAACCTCAAAATGAGTCAGGCAGCTTCTCAGGTCTCAAAATGTCCTTTGACCACCCACCATCATGGGATTTTACTGAATTCATTTGTTTCAGCCTTTATCTAGTGGGTTCCTGTGTTTCCCTTTTTGGCCCTGGAACTTCTAATTCTTTTCCCTGTTTCCTTCATCTTTTCATATTTCTTTCTCCCTTTTCCCTTCCGTATTTCCATCTTTTCTCTCCCTATTTTACCCCTACCTCCAAACCTACCAAGGTGCTCCACAGTAGAGACCTTTTACTCAGTGCAGTCCCCCTCCTTTGAAGGCAGTAGTGGCAGTTTATTACCCTGAAATAGAAAACCAAACAATTTTTCTGTTTTCAAGTGTAATAAAACTACTTTAAAAAACACCCTGAAGATATTTTTGTAAAAACTTCCATCAGGGTTTTCAGCTGGTGGTTGCAGGTTTTTCCTTAGCAGGGTGTTATTAAATGAGCTTCTTAATGTTCTTTCCTCCTCCCTCCATCTTCCATGTGCCTAGAAAATAAATCCGCTCTTTCCATAATCTGTCATATTTGTATTATTTTCTGCTGCATTTTTTTCCCTATAGGGTTATCTGTGCAACTCAGTGTGGTCTGGGGATTGGTACCAGTTTACAAATTGTGATTGATCTGCTGTAGGGGACCATTCCCTCCCTCCTACCAAAACTTCCAGGAAAATGTTCAGCATAAAATTTGAAAGAATTGTTGAAAGAATCTGTTTACCTAGATTCTGTGATTTTTAAGATGGTGTTGTTTTTGCTTTCTACCCATTCATCTTAGTTTTTGATGCATTTCAAAGTTGAGTTGCAAGTCTAAGTATACTTCACTCCTAGACATTTTAGCATGCATGTTATTAACTGGAATTTAATATTTATTTCCAATTTCTCTGTGTGTGTGGGGAAGGGGGAAGTACATTTATATCACAGTGATATCCAAGTCTTAAGTGTACCATTAGATAAATTTTGACAGATGCAAAAGCCAGCGTTACCCAAACTCCTATCAAGGTACAGAAAATTTCCATAGAGGATTTATTTGATTGTTAGTCTTTTCACATATAGGGAGTATAAAATGGTTAAACTCTAGACTTTTCTAAGTCTCCATAAACAATTGGGAAGAAATTAAAGTAAAAGATTTTAGCTAGTTCTATTTTGTTGGTGTAGAAACCCATCTCAGAGTAAGATCTGCAACTGTGCCTTTTGTTTCAGTTTGATCACAGTGACATTATAAGTAAGAAACAAGCAAAATTGTCAGTACCTGTGAGTTAAGAGCAAGAACTAGATCTCTTATCTATCTGTCACCTATCTATTTATCTATCTCAACTACCTGGAATGCTTTATGCCTTTGGCACTTAATAAATATTTTTTGTCTCCTGACTATTTGCTACAAAAATTTACTGGGTCTGTTTTATAGCTGAATGATCATGACGTTGAAGCCACAGAAAGTATCACACATCTTCCTCAGCTGTTCGTCTGTCAGTCCTGAAGTAGGGTTAAAGGTAGAGGATGTGATACTGAGAGCCTTTCAAGGGCACAGAGGTGAAGAAAGAAGGGCAGCTAAATTGAGACAGAACAGTGTTGAAGTCCTGGCAATAAAAAGACCTGGATTCTAAGTTCTCTTATACTTCTTGTATGGAGTTCAGACCCAGTCTTGACCTTTCCAGGTTCTGCTGCTGCATGCAAATGAGTAGCTACTGTTCCTTGAAGTTGTTTTATGGAACAATCCTGATACATGCTTATAAGAAAGAATATATAGCAAAAAACAGTAGCAAGTTATTTTATTAAAGTTATAGTCAAGTAATTCAGACTTGCCATTCTTTATGAGTGTGGTTCCCAGTTCACTGACTTAAAGTCAAGTATGTTGATGAATTATGTCTCTGAATTGCTATCTTGGTTACAAATCATTTTCTTCTCAGATGGAAATTTTCTCCAGAAGAAATAATAGTAGTATTTTGGTCAGTGTTCAGTTGTAGAAAATAAAAATTTGCTGTAAGTACTTTAAGAAAGACTCCTACAGTGTTGGTGGGAATGCTAGCTGGTGCAGCTGCTCTGGAAAACAGTATGAAGAGTCCTCAAAAAGTTGAAAATAGAGCTACCCTACAGCCCTTCAATCACACTACTCTGTATTTACCCTAAAGATAAAAATGTAGTGATCTGAAGGGGCACGTGCACCTGAATGTTTATAGCAGCAGTGTCCATAGGAGCCAAACAATGGAAAGATCCTAGATGTCCCATCAACAGATGGATACATAGAGAAGATAAACGGTGTGTGTGTGTCACACTGTGGAATACTATGCAGCCATAAAAAAGAACGGAATCCTGCCATTTGCAATGATGTGGCTGGAACTGGAGGGTATTATGCTGAGCGAAATAAGCCAATCAAAGAAAGACAATTACATGATCTCTCTGATATGAGGAATTTGAGAGGCAGGGTGGGAGGTTGGGGGGGGGGTAAGGAGGAAAAAAATGAAACAAGATGGGACCAGGGAGGGAGACAAATGGTAAGAGACTCTTAATCTCAGGAAACAAACTGAGGGTTGCTGGTGTGGTGGGGAGAGATAGAGTGGCTGGGTTATGGAAAAAATAAAAAAATAAAAAAAGAGTATTAAATGGTTTATAGATTGTAGGTAGAACTTTGAAGAATGGTTCCCAGACCCACAGTGGCTGAAGAGGGATTGTTGCCTTTGCCACAGTTGGGATGTTGTAATATCAGAAAGACACAACAACTATCAGCTCCAGAATTTCTGCTATGAACAAAAAGCCTGCCAACTTAGGAACCCGCTTTTGCAGCTGCCGTCCCAGACTATGCCACTGCTGTTTCAAATCACCAATGCAAGTGGCTGCCAAAGTCAAGGTTACATCTGATTGTAGGAACTTCAAATCTAGAACCCTCAGTGCAAGAGATTGGACTATAGTTTTTAATCTTTTTGGCCCCAGTTCTAGAAGAGTGTCTTAGAACATATACTGAGTGAGCCATACCACAGTGTCTAGTAGAAATAGCAAGCATTTGGAGATTTGACAAAGGTGGCAATATAGGAAGCTCCTGAACATCCTTCCTTTCATGGATGCACCAAGTGTACAGCTATACTGAGACAAGTACCCTCTGAAAGAAAGAAAGAAACTAGTGGAGCCAATTTCACACATTGGATGGAAGAAAAAGTACCTAGTGGGTAGGAAAGGCTGAGACACACCATAAACCATATCCCTGCAGAGTGTCATAAAATTGAGATGGAACGCCCAAATCCCAGCTTCTCTGGGGGACAAAGATTTTGGACTACACATCTAGTGCCCCAACTTACGACTCCCAACAGAGAGACTGCAATCTTCCTCTTTGTGACACAGATGGATCTTGCACACCCTTGCCTACTGGGAGCCACTAAGAACAAAGGTGGTGACTTGGATAATCATAAAAGTTTGAGAGATGACCAGGAGCTTGGGCTAAACTGATTGATGAAGTTCATCTGCATGAGACCACTCTGTCAAACGGGGAGCAGTGGCTTTTATATCTAATGTTGCAGAAACTAGCAGAGTCAAGACATCTGGATCTGAAGCTAATGGGGCTTGTATCTATAAGACCCAAAAGACTTGCACACAAGAAGTTCTTAATGGGTGTGTCACCACTTGACATAACTCTCTCCTTAGGCTCAGAGTAGAGAGAGCAGGAAAAAGTGCCCATCTTCTAATCTTTCCCTAGAAAGGGACTGACGATACATGCTATTGTTTGAGGGTCGGCTTTTTTTTTTTTTTTTAAAGATTGTATATATTTGAGAGTGTGCACCAGCAACGGGGGTGGGGGGAGGGGCAAAGGGAGAGGGAGAAGCCGACTCCCCATTGAGCAGGGAGCCTTTTGCAAGGCTGATCCCAGGACCTCTGTATCATGACCTCAGTGGAAGGCAAATGCTTAACCAACTGAGCCACCCAGGTGCCCTGAGGATCTGGCTTATTAATTTAGTATGTATCTAGGGGCTGGCTAGTATCTAAAGACTGGGAAAGCTATTGGAAATTTCTATGGCCTTCTCCAGCCAGTTTGCTAAAACAGTAAAGCTTAGTTTTCAAGATCTCCCTGGAAGAAGCTTGTACACATGTATAGACCCCCCAGCTTTTGTGGTTGTACCCTGAGGGATGGGCCCCCAAGCCACCTAGATCTGATAGACAACAAGGTTGCATGCATGAGTCCTTTAGTATTATAGCAAACAAGCCGTTTTTGTGTGCGTGGGTTTTTTTTTAAGATTTTATTTATTTGACAGAGAGAAACACAGCTAGAAAGGGAACACAAGCAGGGGGAGTGAGAGAGGGAGAAACAGGCTTCCTGCTGAGCAGGGAGCCCAATGTGGTGCTTGATCCCTGGTCTCCGGGATCATGACCTGAGCCGAAGGCAGTCGCTTATGCCATCTGGGGCACCCAGATGCCCTAAACAAGCCATTTTTACATGGGTACAGAAACGCCCCTCTCTGGCTATAAACCTGTGCTTGGCATAAAGGGGGCAGGCAAAAATGCCCATTACCCAGGTTCTTCCTGAAGGGGTTGAACTACATACTTACACAGTTGCTGCCTGAAGATCAAGGTTGTAATCAGCATGCACCTAAGTGCTGACTATTGTCCTCCCCTTTGTAACACAGATGGGTCTTGCATACCCTAACCTACTGGGAGCTACTAAGAACAGAGATGATGGCTTGTCCAGTCATAAAAGTTCAAGAGAGAGTAAGGTTGGGCTGAACTGATGGACAAGTCTCATCTATATGAGATCACTCTGTCAAACTGGGAGAGAAAAGTCAATATTATAATGATAAGTCAATTGACCAAAGGGATATAACATCTGTAAGTAATATGTACCCAGTATAGGAGTACCTAAATATGTAAGGCAAATATGTAACAGATCTGAAGGGAGAAATAGACAGCAATACAGTGATAGAAGGGGACTTCAGGATCCCACATTCTTTTCTTTTCTTTTTTTTTTTTTGTTTTAAAAAAATTTTTTTTATTGTTACTTAAAAATTTTTTTTCACTGTTCCAAGATTCATTGCCCATTCCCCACACCCAGTGCTCCATGCAATAGGTGCTCTCAGTACCCACCACCAGGCTCTACCATCCCCCCCACCCCCTTCCCTCCAACTCCCTCAGTTTGTTTCTGTGTCCAAACTCTGTCTTGTTTTGTTTCTCTCCCTGAATTACCCTACTTCCCATTTACTTCCCTTCTACTGTCTTCTATATTATCCCTTATGCACCGCACGTAAGTGAAACCATGTGATACTTGACTTTCTCTACTTGGCTTATTTCACTCAGCATAATCTCTTCCAATCCAGTCCATGTTGCTACAAAAGTTGGATATTCATCCTTTCTGATGGAGGCAAAGTATTCCATTGTATATATGTACCACATCTTCTTTATCCATTAGTCTGTTGAAGGGCACCTAGGCTCTTTCCACAGTCTGGCGATTGTGGCCATTGCTGCTATGAACAGTGGGGTACATATGGCCCTTCTTTTCACTACATCTGTATCTTTGGGGTAAATGCCCAGTAGTGCAATTGCAGGGTCATAGGGTAGCTCTATTTTCAATTTTTAAAGGAATCTCCACACTGTTTTCCAAAGCGGCTGCACCAGCTTGCATTCCCACCAACAGTGTAAGAGGGTTCCCCTTTCTCCGCAGCCTCTCCAACACTTGTTGTTTCCTGACTTGTTAATTTTGGCCATTCTGACTGGTGTAAGGTGATATCTCAGTGTGGTTTTGATTTGAATTTCTCTGATAGCTAGTGATGCTGAACATTTCTTCATGTGTCTATTAGCCATTTGTATGTCTTCTATGGACAAGTGCCTCTTCATGTCTCTTGCCCATTTTTTGATGTGTTCATCTTCCTTTTGGATGTTGAGTTTGAGTAGTTCTTTATAGATCTTGGATACCAGCCCTTTGTCTGTAGTGTCATTTGCAAATATCTTCTCCCATTCCGTGGGTTGCCTCTTTATTTTGTTGACTGTTTCCTTTGCTGTACAGAAGCTTTTTATTTTAATGAAGTCCCAGAAGTTCATTTTCGCTTTTGTCTCCTTTGCCCTTGGAGACGTGTCTTGAAAGAAGATGCTGTGGCTGATGTCAAAGAGGTTACTGCCTATGTTCTTTTCCAGGATTTTGATGGATTCCTGCTTCACGTTGAGGCCTTTCATCCATTTCAAGTTTGCGTTTGTGTGTGGTGTAAGAGAATGGTCTAGTTTCATTCTTCTATACGTAGCTGTCCAATTTTCCCAGCACCATTTATTGAAGAGACTGCCTTTTTTCCACTGGATATTTTTTCCTTCTTTGTCAAAGATGATTTGCCCATAGATTTGTGGGTCCATATCTGGACTCTCTACTCTCTTCCATTGGTCTATTTCTCTGTTTTCGTGCCAGTACCATGCTGTCTTGGTAATCACAGCTTTGTAATAAAGCCTGAAGTCAGGTAACGAGATGCCCCCAGCTTTGCTTTTCTTCTTCAGCAATTCCTTAGCGATTCGGGGTCTTTTTTGGTTCCATATAAATTTTAGGATTGTTTGTTCCAATGCTTTGAAGAATGTTGGTGGAATCTTGATTGGAATGGCATTGAAAGTATAGATTGCTCTGGGCAGTATAGTCATTTTGACAATGTTTATTCTTCCAATCCATGAGCATGGAATGGTCTTCCATCTTTTTGTGTCTTCTTCAAATTCTTTCATGAGTGTTCCATAGGTCCTCGAGTACAGATCCTTGACTTCTTTGGTTAGGTTTATTCCTAAGTATCTTATGGTTTTTGGTGCTGTAGTACACGGAATCGGTTCTCTGATTTCCCTTTCTATTTTTTCATTGTTAGTGTATAAGAATGCAACTGATTTCTCTGCATTGATTTTGTATCCTGACACATTACTGAATTGTTGCATGAGTTCTAGTAGTTTAGGTGTAGAGTCTTTTGGGTTTTCCACGTAGAGTATCATGTCATCTGCAAAAAGAGAGAGTTTGACTTCTTTGCCAAGCTAGATACCTTTTATTTTTTTCTGTTGTCTGATTGCTGTTGCTAGGACTTCTAACACTATGTTGAACAGTAGTGGTGAGAGTGGGCATCCTTGTCTTGTTCCTGATCTCAGAGGAAAGGCTTTCAGTTTTTCCCATTGAGAATGATATTCGCTGTGGGTTTTTCATAGATAGATTTTATGAGGTTGAGAAATGTTCCCTCTATCCCTATACTTTGAAGAGTTCTAATCAGGAACGGATGTTGTATTTTGTCAAATGCCTTTTCTGCATCAATTGAGAGCACCATGTGGTTCTTCTCTCTTCTCTTATTGATTTGTTCTATCACATTGATTGTTTTGTGAGTGTTGAACCACCCTTGCATCCCTGGGATAAAACCCACCTGGTCATGGTGGATAATCTTTTTAATGTATTGTTGGATCCGTTGGCGAGGATCTTGTTGAGAATCTTGGCATCTGTATTCATCGGAGATATTGGTCTGAAGTTCTCCTTTTTGATGGGGTCTTTGTCTGATTTGGGTATTAGAGTAATGCTGGCTTCATAGAAAGAGTCTGGGAGTTTTCCTTCCGTTTCTATTTTTTGAAAGAGCTTCAGGAGAATAGGTGTTATTTCTTCTTTGAATGTTTGGTAGAATTCCCCAGGGACTCCGTCTGGTCCTGGACTCTTGTTTTTGTGGAGATTTTTGATCACTGCTTCAATCTCATTGCTAGATACAGGTCTATTCAAATTGTCAATGTCTTCCAGTCTTGGAAGTTTATCGGTTTCTAGGAATGTATCCATCTCTTCTAGGTTGTTAAACTTATTGGCATATAACTGTTGATAGTAATTTCTGATGATTGTTTCTATTTCCTCTGTGTTAGTTGTGATCTCTCCCCTTTCATTCATAATTTTATTAATTTGAGTGTTCTCCCTTTTCTTTTGGATTAGTTTGGCCAATGGTATATCAATCTTATTGATTCTTTCAAAGAACCAGCCTCTAGTTTTGTTGATGTGTTCTACTGTATCTCTAGTTTCTGATTCACTCATCTCTGCTCTGATCCTAATTATTTCCCATCTTGTGTGAGGGGTTGGTTTAATTTTTTGTTGATTTTCCAGTTCTTTAAGGTGTAATGAGAGTTGGTATATTCGGGATTTTTCAATTTTTTTTTAATATTGTATTTATTTGACAGAAACACAGCCAGAGAGGGAACACAAGCAGGGGGAGTGAGAGAGGGAGAAGCAGGTTTCCGGCCGAGCAGGAAGCCCAATGTGAGACTTGATCCCGGGTCTCCGGGATCATGACCTGAGCCGAAGGCAGTCGCTTAACCAACAGCCACCCACGTGCCCCGGGATTTTTCAATTTTTTTGAGTGAGGCTTGGATGGCTATGAATTTCCCCCTTAGAACTGCCTTTGCTGTATCCCATAGGTTTTGGATCGATGTATCTTCATTCTCATTGGTTTCCATGAAGTGTTTGAGTTCTTTGATTTCCTGGTTGATCCACAGATTCTTGAGCAGAATCGTCTTTAGCTTCCAAGTATTTGATTTTCTTCTGAACTTTTTATGGTGGTTGAGTTCCAGTTTCAAGGCATTATGTTCAGGGAATATGCAGGGAATAATTTCAATCTTCTGGTATCGGTTGAGCCCTGATTTGTGACCTAGTATGTGATCTATTCTGGAGAAAGTTCCATGTCACTCGAGAAGAATGAGTATTCTGCTGTTTTAGGGTGGAATGTTCTGAATATAATTATGAGATCCATCTGGTCCAATGTGTCATTCAAGGCTCTTGTTTCTTTGTTGATTTTCTGTTTAGATGATCCCACTTTCAACAATAGATAGAGTGTCCAGACAGAAAAATCAATAAGGAAACTTGGTTTTATATTAGAGAAGATGGACTTAACAGACATACAGAACATTTTATCCAAAGCAGCAGAATATACATTCTTTTCAAGTGCACTTGGAACACTCCATGATAGATCACATTAGGCAACAAACAAATCTTCATACTTTTAAGAAGATTGAAATCCTATCAAGCATCTCTTTTGGCCACAATAGTATGAAAGTAGGAATCAATTACAATAAGAAAATTGGAAAATTTATAAGTATTTGGATATTACAGCATGATTCTGAAGAAAAAAATAGGTGAAAAATCAAAGGAGAAATAAAGACCTTAAGACAATTAAAAAGAAAACAACATACCAAAACTTATAGGATACCACAGAAGTAGTTCTAAGACACAGTGATAAATGTCTACATTAAGGAAATAAACAGCCTACTTTTATACTTCAAGGAACTAGAAAAAGAACAAATTAATCCCAACATTACTAGAACGATGGAAATAGCAAATATTAGAGTGGAAATTACAAAATAAAGACTGAAAACATGATTAAAAAGATCAATGTAACTAAGGGCTGATTTTTGAGAAGATAAAATAAACCTTTAACTATACTCACCAAGAAAAAAAGACTCAAAATCAGAACTGAAAGAGGAGACATAACAATTGTTACACAGAAATACAAAGGATCGTAAGAGAACACTACCAACAGTTTTACCCCAACAAATTGAAAGAAGCAGATAAATAGATAATTTTCTAGAAACATATAACCTATCAATACTGAGTTGAAGAAATAGAAAATCTGAATAGAACAATTACTGAAAGGAAATCGAGGCAGTGATCCAAAATCTCTGAACAAATCTAAGTTCAGGACCAGATGGTTTATTTGTGAATTCTACCAAACATTTAAAGAATTAATACCTATCCTTCTCAAACTCTTCCAAAAAATAGGGGAGGGAGTAACACTTCCCGATTCATCTTAATGGGTCAGTGTCACCTTATATCAAAGCTGGATGATGACACTACAATAAAAGAATATTGTAGACTATTTTCTCTGATAAATATAGATGAAAAAAATCCTCATTGGAATGTTATCAAATTAGGGTGCCTGGGTGGCTCAGTGGGTTAAACGTCTGCCTTTGGTTCAAGTCATGATCTCAGGGTCCTGAAATCGAGGCCCACATCGGGCTCTCTCCTCACCAGGGAGTCTGCTTCCTCCTCTCTCTGCTTGCCTCTCTGCCTACTTGTGATCTCTCTCTCTGTCAAATAAATAAAATCTTAAAGAAAAAAGGTTGCCAAATTAAAAACTACAGGTGTTATGGGAGGGGAGGGAGCTTTGCTTGTAGAGAGAGGAGTGAGAGTAAGAGTAAAGCAGCAGGCAGGATTGCACAAGTAAACTTTCCCCAAAACTATTGACTGGGAAAAGGAGAAGAACTGCCTACCACAAGTTATTATAAGCAGTGGAGTGCAAAGTCTGAGGTTTTAGAAGTCTGAACTATGGAGTTGATGCCTGGTGGGCTAAGTGGTGCTTTTGCAGGGAAGGAGGACAGAGACCTGGGAGCAGGCAGCATAGTCTGAGAATCTCTTGGATTGAACTGGGAGAAACAGTACTCCTTTGGGAGTGCATTTGGGTGTGGTGGCATGGCCTCTCTGGAGACAAGAACTGGCAGCACCAATGTGTCCACCGTAGGAACAGAGACACTAGCTGAGTGCAGCAAGCCTTGGTGCTGGCTTATTCCTCTGCTTTGCCATAGACTCTGAACCACTGTGTGGCTGTGTGCCTGCTTTTCTGGGACAAACTGACAAATGGCAAAAGTACAGCAAGACACTCCCCTAGAGGGTCAGTGCAGATCTGTGCGGCACAGGTCCATAAAATTTGGTTTTGAAACCCAACTGCACAGCTGAGATAAAACAGGAGTACTGTGCCACCTGGCAGGCAGACAGCTGGGACATAGGGTGAAGGCAGGGATCTGATCAAGCCTGGGACACAAGAGAGGTGATTGTTTGCTCTTCTGTGAGGGCTTCCTGAAGAGTGGTGGACACAAACTCCTTGCTTCGAGGAGGAGAGAGCAGGGTGATGCCATTTTCCCCACCATCCATCAACAATGACTAGGGAGCCTCAGAGAGCAATGCAGTGCCTCCCCAGTGAAGACCAGAGTCACTTACCCCAAGCCCCTCCCCACTGCACCCTGCAGATGGATCTCCACAAAACAAGTCTGTCTGAGAATCAACTCAGGAGACCCCTCCCTCAGAAGACTAGCACAAACCCCTTGCATGCACCACATCTACTGATCATAGAGTGCTGCAAAGCTTCAGCTGAAGGGAAGTAGGATCTAGCTTTTTGATTTGTTTTGTTTTGTTTTGTAACTAGCTTCTTTTAACAAGCAGACCAAAACAGACCTAGGATCTAGCTGCTGCTGCTTTTTTAAAAATCTCTTTTTAATATAATCATTAATCTCAGGGGCAGGAGTACAACAGACTTTCTTAATCACAGAGAAGAACAGTGACCCATACAAAGTAACAAGGTAGAGAAATTCATCCCAAAAGAAATAACAGGAAGAAGTCAAAGTCAGGGATTTAATCAATCCAGATATAAGTAAGATGTCTTAACCAAAATTTAATCAATCATAAGGATACTATCTGGGCTTAAGAAAAGCATAGAAGACACTAGACACTAGAGAATCCCTCATTGCAGAGTTAAAAGAACTAAAAACTAGTGAGGCTGAAATAAAAATGCTGTAACAGAGGCAAAACAGAAGGGATTCCATGACAATGAAGATGGATGAAACATAAGAAAGAATCAGTGATATCTGCAGAAGATAAAATTATGGAAAAGAATGAAGCTGAAAAAAGGTAAAGGTATCTGATCTTGAATGCAGATTGAGGGAACTCAGCAACTCCTTAAAGTGCAATAGCATTTTTATTATAGGAGTCTCAGAAGAAGAAGAGAAAGAAAAAGGAGCAGAAGCTTTAGAGCAAATTATAGCCTCCCTAATATGGGGGTGGAACTTCTCTAATCTGGGGAAGGAAACAGAAGAAGCATAGAGAACTCCCTTTAAATTCAACAAGAACCAGCCTTCGCCCAGACATATCATAATCAAATTCACAAAATACACAGACAGGGAAAGAATCCTGAAACAGTAGCAAGAGAAAACAAAAGTCCTTAAACTACAAGGGAAGATAGATCAGTCTTGTAGCAGATTTGACCACAGAAAAAGGCCAGAAGACAGTGTCATGATATGTCATTATATGTACAATGTGCTGAATGTATTCACAAGTGAATACACAGCCAAGAATAGTTTATCCAGTAAGGCTGCCATTCAGAATAGAAGGAGAGATAAAGAGTTTCCAGGGCAAACTAAAATAAAAGGAGGTTGTGACCACTAAGTCAGCCCTGCGCAAAATATTAAAGGGGCCTCTTTTGGGGAAAAAAGACCAAATGAAACAAAGACTAGAAAGGAACAGGGAACATTACCAGAAACACTAACTTTACAGGTAAGACAATGACACTAAATTTGTATCTATCAGTAATCACTGTGATTATAACTAGACTAAGTGCTCCAATCAAAAGACATAGGGTATCAGAATGGATTTAAAAAGCGTGTTTCTCCCTTTCCCTCTGCCCCTCCCCCTGCTCCTCCTCTCCGTCTTTCTCTCAAATAAATAAATGAAATCTTAAAGAAAAAAGCAACGACTGTAACAAGAGAGGAGAAAGATGTTATATCATTTTTAAGGGGTCCATCCATCAAAAAGATCTAACAATTGTAAATATTTATGCCCCCAACTTGGAATACCCAAATATATAAATTTATCAGTAAAAAAAAGAAACTCATTAATTATATAACAATAATAGTGGGGCATTTTAACACCCCACTTACAGCAATGGACAGATCATCTAAGCAGAAAATCAACAAGGAAACAATGGCTTTGAATGGCACATTGTACCAGATGGACTTAACAGATATATTCAGAATATGACATCCTAAAGCAGTGTGATACATATTCTTTTTGAGCACACATGGAACAGTCTCCTGATTAGAACATACACTGGGTCACAAGCCCTCTACAAGTACAAAAAGATTGAGATCATACCATGCATATTTTAAATCACAATGTTATGAAACATGAAGTCAACTACAAGAAAAAATTTGGAAAAACTACACATAATGGATATTTAGGAACATGCTATTAAAAAGTGATGGATTAACCAGGAAATTAAAGGAGAAATAAAATACATGGAAGCAAATGAAAATGAAAGGAAAGCAACTAAAGAGGACACAAAGAAATGGGGAAAAAAAACCCATACTCATGGACTGGAAGAATAAACATTGTTAAAATGTCTATACTACCCAACACAATCTGCACATTTAATGCAATCTCTATCAAAACACCATTTATACCAAATAGCATTTTTTCTCAGAGCTACAACAATCCTAGTTTGTATGGAACCCAAGCAGACCCCCAATAGCCAAAGCAGTCTTCAAAAAGAAAAGAAGCAA
>PITA01032623.1:0-13626 GCA_004023965.1 Spilogale gracilis
CCAGGTGGCTGTGCCGTGTCTGAGGAGAGAGGCTGATGATCTAGACTAGGTGGGGACCGTGGGGACAGGGGACAAAGGTGGGGAGAAACAGCAAGGAGGAGGGGTTGGGAGACCCCTAGGTGGGGGTTGCAGTTAGGTCTGGTTAGGGCAATGGAAGGGAAGGAGATGCTGAGTTCTGGTCGGGACCCTGGGAAGTGGCTGTGTCTGGGACCAGGGAAGTTCAGCTGCAGGCCCCCGTGGGTGGAGATGCCCAGCCTGGGTCATGGGAGTACTGGGCAGCAGACCTTCAACTGCCCTGAGTCCCAGCACGGGGGGAGCCTGGCTGCCCTCAGAACTGTCCAAACCCTGTTCTCGCAGCCAGAACCTCCCTGAGCCCCGCAGCTGGTGTGTCCCAGCCTGGCCCCCCAGACCACCACTGTGGGCGTTCAGGCCAACTGTGGGTCCAGTGACCTTCCCCGGCCCCATAGCTCAGCCCCCAGCTGCCAGGGAAGGTGACCTTGAGCGAGTCCCACCATGCCTCTTCCCTTCTCTTCTCCCAGAGGGAGCATCACTGTCGGGAATGTGGGGGAAGCCCCCCAGCTCAGCTCCTGGCAGAGAGAAGGGAGACGAGCTGGGGGACCCTGGCACGGTCAGGACTCACACCTGGGGCCGCAAAAGCCCAAGCCAGGAGAGAGCTGGGGACAGGGGTGGACAGAGACACTGGAAGGGCTTGGTGACAAAAGGAGCAGGTGACAAGGAGAGAAGCAGAGAGAGGGGAGGACAGAGGGAGTCCAGGGAGGGCTTGTGGGGGGCAGAGGCTCACGGGGGCCTCCAGCCTCCCCTTCTCTGGGGTTCATATTCTCAGAGGAAAGAAATCACTCTCCACCCAGTTCATCTGATCAGACGTCACCACGTTGTAGAGATGTGTGCAGCAGGGTGGGTGATTAGGAAGAATTACCTCCCTGCAAAGAGTTTAAATATAACTTTCATTCCTTAATCTAAAAACCAAATAAAGGAGAGTGGGCATTCTGCCCTCTCCCCCCTCCCGTCTCCTGGCTGCCACCAGCTAAGGACCAGAGATTTCCCGAGGAGGGACACCAGCTCACACAGAGGGCGGGGCTCCACTCATATGGTGATGATCAGGGACACCTCAGGATGGCCGGGCGCTCGCCTGACGTGCACGCGCACACCCACCCTCTCGCGGGGACACTGCGTGCGACACACAGGAGCCCCGGCTTAGTCCAGGCTCTGCTCCCTGGCTGCCGGACCTGTGGCACTTCCTCTGGGCCTGTGTCCCGCCTACAGCAGCGACAACTGTAATGATCTGGGGGCCCCTTCAGATGGTGGAAGCTTGGGGTTCCCGTTCCTCTCCATCTGAGCCTCTCTCCTTTCCCCGAGCCAGGCTGGCTGAGAACACGAGTTTGGGGGACAGCCCAGCAGAGTCCAGAAGGTGACGCCCCGTATCACGTGAGGTCCCCCCAGCGTCCGGACACCGGACACAGGAGGGCTTCCTTGTCCCCAGGCGCGGCCACCGCGCACCCACATCTCAGCGGGGACGCGGGGCTGCCATGGCCGAGGGGTGGGGTCTGTCACCCGCGACCAGCCTGCCCGCCTGTGTCCGGGGACCAGCAGGACCGTCTGTCCCGAGTATTTCTCTGAGAATTGGGCTGGCGAGGGAAGGCAGGAGGCAGGAGCAGCTGGGGCCCACAGCTAACGGGGATTAATTTACATCCGTGACTCCTCATGGCCACCAGGGCCCTGGGGACAGTCTGGGGGTAAGGGGGGTTGCAGAGGGGCCTGGAGGCCAGGCTGGGAGTCAACAGAGGTGGTGAGTGTGTCACTGAGGCAGGGCCCCTCCCATCCCTGAGGGGTGACCTTGGGCCCCACATGCCACTGGGGGCCATGCCGGCTGCTTCCTGCCCTGTCCCTGCTCTGCTAGCTGTAGCCACCCCGGCCCCCCTCCTATGACCAGACAGCTCAGGCTAGAGGACCAATCCTGCCCCAGCGGAGGGGGTTCCAGAGTTCCTGGGGCAGGTAAGGAGGATGGGGGTGGAGTCTGGCCTGGGTTTGTGACCAAGCCACTGACTCACCGTGTGACCTGAGCCACCTCTCCTGTCTCTGGGCCTTGGGTCCTCATTTTCCCAGCAGGGCGAGGAGTCTGCCCGGAGCCCATGTGGGCTCACCGGACCCGGGGACATAGGCAGGTGCCCCGTGGGTGTCTATTCTCATCCCCTCCGTGGCCCCCACGGTGCCTGGCTCCAAGCCAGAGCCCCGGAAATATCCATGAACCTGGAGAGATAATGAGAGGAACGGTGTTTGGGTCTGAGCCTCACAGCACAAAATCTTAAGACTGTGTTGGACAGTGAAACAACCAGAGGGCCAGCTGGGTGGTCATGAGGGTTTTGTCTATGAAACATCAGGGAAGACTTCCTGGAGGAGGCAGGCCTTGGGCTGTGTAGGATTTGGCTAGAGGAGAGGCAGGCCAGGAGGGGAGACTGCTTGTGCAAAAGCAGGGAGGGGGGAGCTGAGGGGTCAAGATGAGACCTCTGAGTCTTGTGTTGTGAGGCTGGCCCTGGGCAGCCTGTCTGTGTGTGTGTGTGTGTGTGTGTGTGTGTGTGTGTGTGTTGGGGGTCGGGGGAGTCCCAGCACAGTGCTGGGCTCCCAGGGGTGCTGGGTAACAGGGACTCCCTCCCCTCTGTCAGCCCACCCATGTCACTTGCTCTTCTCTGTCCCCAGGGCTGGCCTCCCCACCTGTCACACATGGCCCTTCAGTGAGGGGACCTGGGGGACGCAGACACATCAGTCCTCTCAGGGAAGACCACCAGACTCTACTTGCTGTGAAACACAGACCCTAGAACCTTGGAGCCAAGAGGCCCATCCAGCCCCTCCATCCTGTAGGATCCCAGCACGGAGAGGTTCAGGGAGTGGTCCAAAGTCACCCAGCCCCCAGGGTGGGTCCCCCAGGGCTCTGCTCTGTGGCCAGCCTTGGGGAGGGTCCTTCGTGTGCAAACACCCAAATGGAGTGCCTCAAGGATTCCTCTTCTCCCTTTGTCCTCCCTCTGCCCTCACGCACACCCACTGACTTCCAGGCTGAGAAGAGCCTGGAAATGAGACCTCTGGGATCTAGAGAATGAGTGAGGGGTCAGTGATCTCTGGCCCCATCTGAGGAAGCCTGGGCCTGACCCGGGAAGAGGAGGGTTAAGTCCCGAACAGCCCTTCCTGGTTGGTGTTTGACTTGCAGTTTCTAAAGGCCATCAGGAGCCCCATGGAGCAAACGTTTTCTGTCTTAATGACACTGCAGCAGATTAAGGAGGGGCCCATCTCCCAGAGACCATTAAAGAGATGCCATCCATTACCCAGAATGGTCTGGCCTGGCAGCTGGAATAACTTTCCCAGAGACCTGCCCAGGGGAGGGAGGACTTCTTTTGAACCTTTGGCCAGAAATCCGAGGGGTGAGGGGCAGAGGCCCAGAAACGGCAGGGAGAGGACATGGACACAGGCTGGGGTTTAGCTCAACATGAGAAAGACCTCTCAGTCCCATCATTCACCTCTGAAAGTTATATTATTCCTAAAAGTCGGCTCATGTGAGACCCCATTCCCTTTGGAATCACAGCAGCAGAGCCTTCTGGGGACCCAGCAATGATAACCACACGTGGAGAAGAATCCCACATCCTCCCCTCTCAGTGTAGGCGTGTGGTTCAAAGGCAGGTGGTACCCTGAATATATAGTTGGCTTGTGATTAGGAAAGTGGGTTCAGTTCTGCTCTGTGACCTTGATGAATGACTTTCCTAACAAGGACCCAGAATGTCACTGCTTGAGCACCTGCCACGTGTCCCTCATAGAGCAGACACCGTCCATTGGCACTCTCGTGTCATCCTGCCCTTTGAGGCCAGTGTCTCTGTCCTTATTTCATACACGAAGGGCCAAGGCTCAGGAGAGCAGATGGGTCAAACTTGCACAGCAGCATCACTGGGATTTGAACCCAGGCGTGCCTGCTTATGTTCATTTTACTGTACTATGCATGCTCTCTGAGCCTCAGTATCTTCATCTGTAATATGGGAGTGACAATACACAGCCTGTGGGGCTCACAGGATACTTGAATAGGACCCGTGAAAATAGGACAGTAGGAACCACGCTGGGAGACATGCTGGGGACACACACACACACACACACACACACACACACACACAGAGGACTGTCCACCCAGGAGACATCAGTCATCTAAGGATAAAAAGTTACACAAGGGGCTTTTCTATAATGAGTTTCATTCTTTAAACACCAAGGTCTGATTGATTTAGCATCAAAAGTCCCCGATACTCTGATTGTGAGTCTATAAATTTCAAAATAGGTATAAAAAAGATCTTAAGGTGCCCATAGTTTTGGGGCATCTGGGGGATCAGTCAGTTAAGCATCTGACTCTTGATTTCTGCTTGGATCACGATCTTCACCATCCTGGGATTGAGCCCTGCGTGTGGTGCTGGGCTCAGTGTGGATTCTGCTTCTCCCTATCCATCTGCTCCTCGCCCTGCTCACACACTCTCTCAAATAAATAAATAAATCCTAAAAAAAGCACCCATAATTTTGAACGAGCAATTCCACCACCAGGAAACAGAATCAGGGCTGAGCACGCAGGTTTGCAAGGATGTGCACTACAGAGTATGGAGGACAACCACAGTTTGGAAACATTGTCCAACAGGGGAGTGGTTTTGTGAAATAGTGTATGACCTTATGATGGAATATTATGCAGCCAACAAAAGTCACGGTTGTGTGGCAAACTTTGTGATGTGGGGCTTCACCACACAGAACCCACACCTGCAGGTACCACTCATAGGGCGTCTCTCTGAGTAAAAGGATGGGTGATTACGATATTTTCTGCTCACTTTTCTGCATGGAA
This sequence comes from Spilogale gracilis, assembly GCA_004023965.1. Taxonomy (NCBI): domain Eukaryota; kingdom Metazoa; phylum Chordata; class Mammalia; order Carnivora; family Mephitidae; genus Spilogale; species Spilogale gracilis. The sequence continues at coordinate 4,874 of PITA01032623.1, forward strand.
TCAATCTATTTTTAAAATAAATGAATCAAATATAGCTCACATTCTCCTGTTTCTAGAATGGGAACCGGGGAGCATAATTTAAGCTTTACTTTGTGCCTTCCGTCACCGTCACCACCCTCTGTGTTCCAGCCCCAGGAATACCTCCCACCTCCCCCACCCCCCCGCACACCCTTCATCCCCTAGTCTGTTCTCTCCTGCAGTTCTTGCATCTGCTTTCCAGCTAATCTCCAGGCTGCCACATGCTTCTTCTTGCTGGTGTCAGTGTCTCTGCTCCTGGCAGTCTCCCCACCCCTCCCGGCATCCTGCCTCTGTCCTGTCCTAGGTGGGAATCCAGGTCACCAGGCATGTTAGAACCATGTCTGGGATAGAAGTCCCTGATCTCTGAGCGAGGACACCAAGGGAGCACGTTCTCAAATACAAAACCCTTGTGCTTTCAGATGTGGCCCATGTAACTTGCATGCTGGTAATTCCAAGGCTATTGGCGTTTTCCTGTTGCACTGCAGATAGCTAAAGCTGCCAGCTGCTCGCCTGTGGATCAGGAGGTGTGGTTGAGTATGAAACATGGGACCCAGCACATCCTTGCATATTTACTTACTCAATCAACAAATTATTTATTTGGAGCCCCTACTCCATGCCAGGATACTACTGTATCCTGGAGATACAGTAGTAGAAAAAATAGACCAAAGCCCCCATGGGGGACTACAGTAATTGAGTAAATAGATGAAATAATTGGATGTTTTGTATAGCAATCATGACTATAAAGACTTAAAACAGTGATGATTGATGTAGCAGCGAGGAGCAGCATGGGGTAGGGACAGTCAGGCTCCAGAAAGTCAGTTCTGATGCATGAGCGTTATTAGCCTGTTCTGTGGCAACCCGTGCAGACTCACGGTGTGGACACCATCGGAGCCGCCCTCTTACAGCCCAGCGGTGCCTCTGGAAAGAGACCTTCAGATTTGCAGGTGTTTCCCAGAAGGCCCAGAGCCGATTTCAGTCTGATTGGTACAGAGTGAGTCACATGACTTACTCTTAGCCAATCCCTGGCCCGAGGCTGTAGTATTCCTATTGCTCGGATCTGTGCAAGGGCTCACTGCTGAAGCTTGGGGTGGGGCAGCCTCATTCCAGGTCCTTTGAACTAAGTGGGAGGTGGCCCCCAATAGAAGAGCTGTGTGCTAGGACAGAGGAGGTAAGGGGCACATGAGAGCACTCAGGAATACAGGTCCTCCAAGTCCCCCTGTCTCTCTGCATCATCAGATGTCCCCTTTTTTATCCTGTCATTTCGTGGGTGTACAGACGTTTCTCTCATTTGTAAGAGAAGTATACCTCTCTTGACCCCTCATTCTTTTCTACTCATTCCAATTACGTTCTTCTTCTCCTGACTTTGATTGGGCTTGTGTCCATACCTGTTCATTTAAAAAGCTCATGTCAAGGTGGCTGGTGCCCTCCTCCTCAACAAATCCGGTGGGCGAGGCTCAGTCCTCACCTTACACACGCCTGAGTGCTCTTGCCTCCTTGCCAGTACCTGTCAGTTTTCCTCTACCTCACTGGCTTCTGTTCTGCCTCTCCTGCTGATTCCCCCTCTTCTCCCTGTCTTTAAATGTTGTGGAGGAGGTGGGTCTCAGATCCACAAAGCTCTTAGCAGTCTGAAGCCCCACTAACCATCTGTTCCTGCTCTCAGCTTGAACACCTGTACTCCAGTCACTCTCCCACCCCAGGGCCTTTGCATTTGCTCTTCCACCTGACTTAGATGTTCTTCGCCCAAGATATCTGTGTGGTTCACTCTTTTCATTCTCTGTTCACAGCATTGCCCTTCCTGACCTCACTATTTAAAACTATAGCCTCTTTATTGCTATACTCCACTTCCTCTCCCTGCTTTTTACCCACAATTGTTCTTATCACCAGCCTGAACACTATGTATTTGACCTATTGCTTTGGTGTCTGTCTGTCCACTGAATACAAGAGCAGAGATACCCTTTCTCTGTTCACTGCTGTCTCCCAGCACTTGAGATAGTGCTCAGAGTATAGTAGGTGCTCAGTGGTATTAGTTGAATCAATGCACAAATACCCCCAAATGGTTATCTTCCCTTTCAAGGAGCTAGACATACAAAACTGAGGACTAGCAGGCTTACAACCAGGCCTGATTCCAAGAGGGGTGGCTTGGGGACAGGCTAGGCCAGCTGTAGAGACCAGAAGCCCATAAGAGCCAGCCATTGCTGGGAGGCAGGCAGGAGAGGGGTGGGAGAAGCACCAAGGCTTGGTGTGCAGACAGTGGTATATGGGTAGCCCTACTGAAGGGGAAGGGTTTGGTGAGCACCTTATTGTATGCCATGTTCCTTAGCCTTCACCATAAACTATAAGGTGGGGATTATTAGTCTTTCTACCACTAAGCAAATGGAGGCTCAGGGAGAGAAAGCAACAGAATGATCAGACAACCTCTTGCCTTATACATACCATCACGTTGCTTTATTTATTTATTTTTTACCTTGTCTTGATTCAGATAGGTTTAAGGTTGACTATCAAAATACTATATTAAGCTTATGAATGTTGACACTGGAAGAGTAGCTTGTATTGGATGACTTATAAACTCTAGACAAAATATTTTTAAAAATGCAAAGATTATTATTTGAAGGAAATGGAGAGCAGCCAACACTTGGCAGAACATGGAAGGGTTATGACCCTTAATAGAAGGGAACCATGCTGGGGGACATCCACAGTTAGGATTCTTTTCCTGCTGAGTGCACCTGACTATCCATGAAATAAAGGTATATTCTTAATGATTTAAGGAATTAGAAGACACAGTTTGGGCCTGCTAACTGCCTGGAAATTGAGGAGAAAAATCTCAGAAAGGATGGGCCACAGATGAAAATTTCCTAATTCTGTATGTAAATGCCCTTCAAATCCTTAAACCTGCATGTGCAGGCAAGACTTTCAAGAACCCAAAGGGAAAACAATAGTTGGAGAGATGGAATTGCTGAGCCAAGATGTGAGAATCTATCCAATGCAAGGGAAACACAATTTGGAGTCTGTATGACTGCTGTGAATGACAGTATTCTTTTTTTTTTTTATTTTTTATTTTTTATTTTTTATTTTTTTGAATGACAGTATTCTAATAATTCCCCAGAGGGGCTATGCATTAGGAGTAAAGACATGTCTCATGATGGAAGGATTCATCCTTAGATCAGCAACAAATGAGAGAAGGACAAATGACTAAACATGTGAGAGAAGAGAAAAATGGAACCCAAAGTCAAGAGAAAAATCAGTTAGTGAAAAAGATTCACAGATGACTCAGATGTTGGAATTAGCAGTAACTAATGAATGTGCTAGACTATGCAGATGACTAGCTTGAAAAAAACAGCCAAAACTTGAAAAATTTGAACTATAAAATGAAGTCATATTGGATACTTATACCCAAAGTATAAGATAAATATCCATGAGTCCATGCTGATATAAATAAATGCCTGGATAAAACAATAAATTGTGGAGAAGAGGCAAATCTCTTGGGCAGGAGAATTCCACATAATTTATGTAGATACTCTCTAACCTTAAGGAGGTGGAGCATAATTCCTCACTCCTTAAGAGTGGGATGCTCATAGTAAGGTCCTTCCAAAGAGCACAGTATGGAAAGAGTGGGGAAAGAGTAACATAACAGTGGAAAACACTGACACACTTTACCTCATCCAGGTGATGAAGGTCAAGATCAGTAGTTACAGGCAATGTTGATAGTTGTGCTCTTCGTATGATATAAGCAATATTTACCTTGTGAACTTCCTTCCTCAAACTCATACCTCCCAAGTCTAATCAAAAGGAAAACATCAGGCAAATTCCAGCAGAATGCCATATAACAATATACTTGACCAGTACTCCTCAAAATTGTCAAAGGCATCAAAACTGAAGAAAGCCTGAGAAACTGTCATAGCCAAGAGGAGCCTAGGGGACATGCCAGCTAAATGTCATGTGGTATTCTAGATGGGGTCCTGGAACAGAAAAGGAACATTAGGCAAAATGAAGGAACTCTGAATAAGCTATGGGCTTTAGTTTGTAATTATGTGTAACCATGAGTTCATTAATAATAACAAATGTACCATACTAATGTTAGTAAGAGGGGAAGCTGTGTGTATAAAAAAGTACTGAAGACAAACAAAGCCTCAGTGACCTTTCAGAGGAAAGAAAGCAAATATTGGGACTGAACAGCAAATATTTGAGTAAATATTAGAAAAAATTTCAAAAGTTGGTAAAAGACAGTGATCATTTAGATCAGGAAGTTCAGTAAATCCCAAGCAGGATACTTACAAAGATAATCATGTATAGATGTAGCATAGTCAACTGCTACAATCCAAAAATTAAGAAAAGATTGTAAAGGCAGTCAGAGGAGAGGAGACACATATTAATATAGGGGAACAAAAGTGATAGAGATACATATTAATGTAGGGGAACAAAAGTGATAATGATTTTATGTCAGAGAAATGAAAGCCTCGGACAATGTAACATCTTTAAAGATTGGGGGAAAAATCTTTTAACCTAGAATATTTATTATCCAGCAAAAAGAAAAAAATTAAATTAAGTTGAATTTAAAACATTTTCAGATAAATGAAAGATGATAATATTGTTGCCAGCAAATCCACACCACAAAATGTTTTAAATAAAGTTCTTCAGTTTAAAGTTTAAAAGGAAATAATATCTGATAAGATTTCAGGTCTACAGACAATAAAAGTACTTGAAATTATAAATATAAAAAAGGTTTTCTCTTTAATTCTTTAAAAGTTAGTTAATGGTTTAGAGACCAAATAAAGTTCATGTACTATGGAGTTTAAAACATGGGAAAAAGTAAAAGATATGACAATAACTGCCAATGAATGAGAGTGAGTATAAACAGAATTGCATGGTTATAAAATTTTTTTTGTATAAGTAAAACAGTATAGTATTAATTTAAGTTAGACTGAGATAAATTTGGGATGCATACTGACCACTGAATAGACATGTGCAAGCAGACTTCACTGAGCCCAAGGGGAAAACAACATATTGTCATCAGCAAAAATACAGAGAATAACACAAAGAAGTATAATTAGAACATCAATAAAAGAATTAGATGGGAATACTAAAAAACTCCCGGTTAACCTAAAAGAAGACAGGAAAGGCGAAACAAAGGAACCAACAACAAATGGGGCCAATAGAAAACAAATGGAAAGATGATAGAGTCAATGTAGGCACAGTACTTGAAATAAAAGTCAGAGATTTTCAAATTATTGAAAAGAGAAAAACCCAAAGAGATGATGATTACAAAATATGTACTCGAAGTACAAAGATACAGACAGGCTGATATAAAAAAAAATAGAAAAAGATAGGCTAAGCCTAAGAAAGCAGGTGTGGCTATAATGTCAGAGAAAGTAGACTTCAAGACAATGAGCATATAAGAGACAGGGAGAAACATATTCAAAGGGCCCTTTTATCAAGAAACATATTCAAAGGGTCCATTTATCAAAAACATATTCAAAGAAACATATTCCATTTATCAAGAAGACCTGTGCCATGAATGGAGTTGTGCCCCTGCCCCTAAATACATTCCCAATGTGACTAAATACATTCCCAATGTGACCTAATTCCCAGTGTGACTATACTAGAGTTAGGGCTTATAAGGAGGCAGGTGAGGTTAAATGAGGTCATAAATGTGGGGCCCAGATTCAATAAGATTAGCATCACTGTGAGAAGGGACACCAAGGAGCTCATGTCTTTCCTCCATGTTAAGACATGGTAAGATGGAGGCTGTCTGCAAACAAGGAAGGGCCCTATCACCAGGGACCAAAATGGCCAACACCTTGATCTTGGACTTCCCAGCCTGAAGAGTTGTAACACATACAACTTTTTGTGGTTTAAACCATATACTTTATGGTAATTTATTATGTCGATTTGAGGTGACTAAGATAGCATGAGAAAAGTAACAGAAAACATAAATTACCAATATCAAGAATGGTAAAGAAGACATTACTATTGATAGAACAGATATTAAAATGGTAATAAGGGACTATTATGAACTTTATTCCAATAAATTCAATAACTTAGACAAACTCAAAAATATTTTTGAAATATATAACGTGCCAAAACTAACAGAAGAAATAGAAACTCTGAATAGCCCTATATCTAATATTTAAATTGAATTCATAATTAAAAATCTTTTCCACAAAAAAAAGCTCCAGGCCCAAATGGTGAATTTAATCCAGCAGTTATGAAATAAATAATATTAATCTTCCACAAATTCTTTCAGATAATGGAAAAGGAGGGGACAGTTCATAATTTCATAATTCATTTTGAAGTCAACATAACACTGACATTAAACCTTGATGAGGACAATAAAAGAAAAGCTCAAGACAGATGCAAAGCCATTAAAAATATCAACACAAAAAATCTGGAAATATATATAAAGGCTAATACAGCATGACCAAGTAGAAATTATTCAGATGGTCGTTCACCATCTGAGAATCAGTCACAGGAACTCACCACATTAACATAACAGAAGAGAAAAAGCCATATGATCATCTGGATAAATGCCAGGAAAGTATCTAAAGAAATCAACACCCATTAGTGCCCAAACCTCAGCAAACTAGAAACTGAAGGAATTTTTTTAAACCTTATAAAGGACCTCTATGCAAGACCTGTAGTTAGTATCAGGTATAGTAGTAAAAAACTGAAAGTATTTCACCCTGAGGAACAAGTCAAGATGTACATTATCATCACTCCTATTTAATGCTGTACTATAAGTTCTAGTTAAGGCAAAAAGAAATAAAAGCCTTGGAATTTGGAAAGGTTAATCAAACCTCTGATTATTTATAGATGACATAAACGTTTGATAGAAAATCCTAAAGAATTTAGAAAATATTAGTAGTGAGTTTAACAGATCACAGGATTCAATTATAAGCAAAATGAGAAACTATAGACGAATTTAACTGGTTGCATATATGAGTCAAAGTATGAAAATCAATTATTTTTGTATACCACAGTTTGGCAAACTTTATGAGCCAAATCTGGCTGATCACCTGTTCTTAATGGTCTTTGAGTTAAGAATGCTTCTTAAAACTTTTAAGTAATTGAAAATAAATTTAAAAATTGTGACATGTAAAATAATACAAAAATCTAATTTCAGCATCCATAAATAAACTTTTGTTGGAACATGGCCAAAGCCCATTACACATTGTCAAAGGCTAGTTCCATGGTACAATGGCAGAGTTCAGTAGTTGTGATAGATAGAGCAGTCTGCAAAGCCTAGGGTACTTACTCTCTGGCTCCTTTTAGGACAAATTTGCTGAATCCTGCTCTATACTAAAAACACACTTTGTTTAAAAATATTAAAATGCAATACAGTTTCAATAGTATCAAAACATAATATTTTAGGAAATTTTTATGTGTAAGACATAATACTGAAGACTTTTTATTATTTCATAGGAAAGTTAAGGAAGATTTAGAAAGACATATCATGTTCATGGATTAGAAGACTGAGATGTCAGTCCTCCCTAAATTGATCCTTAGATTTCACACACACACACACACACACACACACACACAGGTTTTTATTTTTTTGTAGAAATAATGAACTATTTCTAAAATAATACACAAATGCAATAAAACTGATTTTAAGACTATGAAGCTATAATAGTCAAGATAAAGCAAGAACAAACAGATGGATTGATGAAATACAACAGAGAGACCCAAGATAAGCCATCCATATATGTGTTGTCCAAGACTGAGAGATATTTTAGTGCAAGAAAGGGCCGTCTTTTCAACAGATGGTGCTGTAACACTTGTATCCCTATGGAAAAGTGATGAACCTGGAGCCTTACCTCATGCCCTATATAGAAATGAATTTGAGATAAAACAAATACAAGCCATGAAAACCAAAAAAATAAGTTAAGAGAAAAATCTTACGAAAACGTCTCTGTGATCTTGTATATAGATTTTTTTTTTTTTTTAAGAGAGAGAGCATAGATGCGGGGAGGGCAGGACAGGGTGCTGCAGAGGAAGTGAGAAAGAATCTCAAGCAGGCTCTACGCCAAGTGCAGAACCCGAGGTAGGGTTTGATCTCACAAATCTGAGATCATGACCTGAGCTAAAATCTGGAGTCCAGGGCTTAACCCACTGAGCCATCCAGGTGCCCCTAGACCAAGATTCTTAAGACACACACACAAAAGCATTATCTATCTCTAATAGCCATTAAAAAAAGACAAATTGAAGTTCAGCATAAGAATCTTTGTTCGTCAAAAGATATCATTCGGAATAAGAAAATGCAAGCTACATATAGGGGAAAATAATCACATTACCTATACCCAACAAAGGAATTATACTCAGCATATAGAAAGAACTTCTACTAATCAATTATGAAAAGAAAAACTAAAAAAAAAAATGGGCCAAAGGCTTATATAAACACATACTTCATTAGAAGAGATACAAATGTTCAAATCACACATGAAAAAAATAAAACCTCAACACTATTAGTTGCCAAGGGTCTGCATTATCAGTGAAATTACACAGACTGAGAATACCAGGTATTGGTGAGGAATGTGTAATGAATGGAAACTGTATACATTTTTGGAGGAATGCAGAATAATACAGTCACTTTGGAAAACAGCTTGTCAGTTTGTTATCACGCAAAACATCCACCACCTCTCTGACCTAGAAATTCCACTTTTAAGTACCAGAATGTAATGAAAACTTTGGTCTATAAATAGGCTAAGTATTTTGATAGCAACTTTTTTCATCATAGCCCA
>PITA01032624.1:0-13739 GCA_004023965.1 Spilogale gracilis
CGTGATCTCTCCCCTTTCATTTATAATTTTATTAATTTGGGTCTTCTCCATTTTCTTTTGGATTAGTTTGGCCAATGGTTTATCAATTTTATTGATTCTTTCAAAGAACCAGCTTCTAGTTTCGTTGATGTGTTCTACTGTATCTCTAGTTTCTGATTCATTCATCTCTGCTCTAATCCTAATTATTTCCCGTCTTGTGTGAGGGGTTGGTTTAATTTTTTTTTTTGATTTTCCAGTTCTTTGAGGTGTAATGAATGTTGGTGTATATGGGATTTTTCGATTTTTTTTGAGTGAGGCTTGGATGGCTATGAATTTCCCCCTTAGGACTGCCTTTGCTGTATCCCATAGGTTTGGATTGATGTATCTTCATTCTCATTGGTTTCCATGAAGTGTTTCAGTTCTTCTTTGATTTCTTGGTTGATCCACAGATTTTTGAGCAGGGTTGTCTTTAGCTTCTAAGTGTTTGATTTTCTTCTTAACTTTTTATGGTAGTTGAGTTTCAGTTTCACGGCATTGTGGTCAGAGAATATGCAAGGAATAATCTCAATCTTCTGGTATCAGTTGAACCCTGATTTGTGACCTAGTATGTGGTCTATTCTGGAGAAAGTTCCATGTGCACTTGAGAAGAATGAGTGTTCTGCTGTTTTACGGTAGAATGTTTTGAATATATCTATGAGATCCATCTGGTCCAATGTATCATTCAAAGCTCTTGTTTCTTTGCTGATTTTCTATTTAGATGATCTGTCCATTGCTGAGAGTGGCATGTTAAGATCTCCTACAATTAATGTATTCTTATCAATATGATTCTTTATTTTGCTTAACAGTTGGCTTATGTAGTTGGCTGCTCCCATGTTGGGGGCATAAACATTTACAATTGTTAGATCTTCTTGGTGTATAGACCCTTTGAGAATGATGTAGTGTCCTTCTGTGTCTCTGACTACAGTCTTTAGATTAAAATCCAATTTGTCTGATATGAGAATCGCTATCCCGGCTTTCTTTTGGGTCCATTGGCATGAAAGATGGTCTTCCATCCCCTCACTTTCAATCTGGAAATGTCTTTAGATTCAAAATGTGTCTCTTGTAAACAGCATATGGATGGTCTTTTCGTTTTATCCAGTCTGCAACCCTGTGTATTTTTATTGGAGCATTTAGGCCATTCACATTGAGAGTGATTATTGATTGATACATTTGGATTGACATCATGTTGCCTGTGAGGTTCATGATTCTATAGATTACCTCTGTAAATTTCTGTTCTGTGTCACTCTTGGGTTCGTTTCTCCTCTATAGAACCCCTCTTAGTATTTCTTGTAGTGCTGGCTTGGTGGTTGCATAGTCTTTTAGACTTTGTCGGCCCTGGAAGCTCTTTATTTCTCCTCCCATTCTGAAAGTCAACCTTGCTGGATACATACTCCTTGGTTGCATATTTTTGTCATGAAATTTCCTGAATATGTCTTGCCAGCCCTTTCTGGCTTGCCAGGTTTCTGTGGAAAGGTCTGACATTATTCTGATGGTCCTCCCTCTATAGGTAAGGGATCACTTTCCTCTAGCTTCCCTTAAGATATATTCTTTGGTTTTATGATTCACGAATTTCACAATTATGTGCCTGGAGGTTTTTCTGGCCTCATTGATCTTGGGGTGTGTCCTCTCTGCCTCTAGGATATGAAAATTTGTTTCATTCCCCATATTCAGGAAGTTTTCATCCATGATTTGTTCAACAATATCTTCTAGGCGTCCCTCTCTCTCAACTCCTTCCGGGATCTAATAATTCTGATATTGGAGCATTTCATGGCATCATTTATTTCCCTTATTCTGTTTTAATGTGATTTTAGCTGTTTTCTCCAAGACTTCTTTGCTCCTCCTTCTTAATCCATCTGTCTTCTAAATCACTGATACGATCTTCAGCTTCTCTTACTCTAGCTGTTAGTATATTTAAAGTAGATTGTATCTCATTAATAGCCTTTCTAACTTCAGCTTTCACTTCTGTTATTATGGCTTCCATTTTGAGACTAATGTTCTTTTCCAAATTAGCCATTGCTTGGACGATTGCTGCCCTGAATTCCATTTCTGTCATATTGTTTTTGTTCATTTCCAGTAATTCTGTGACCGAGGTTGCAGTCTCAGGGTTCTTCTTCTGTTGGATGTTACTCCTCTGAGTCATTGTGGCGAGGAGTGGTTGAGGGTGTGTATAGTTAAATATCTCAGCCACTATCCAGGTGAATTGGTTGCTCTTTGAGGATGGTTTTTGTCCCCCGTGGTGATCCAGAAGTTTGGAATATCACATTTCAGGCTGATTTCATGGGTGCTCACAGGGTTCCTGTAGTGTTTTTTAAAGGAATTGAGCTCACTTCAGGGGATTCCCTGAAATGTGGTCACCTGGCCTTCTGCCGTCTTCCGAACTCCCTATTTTTAATTATTAAAGGAATCTCCAGACTGTTTTCAAAAGTGGCTGCACCACCTTGCATTCCCACCAACAGTGTAAGAAGGTTCCCCTTTCTCCACAGCCTCTCCAACACTTGCTGTTTCCTGTCCTGTTAATTTTGGCCATTCTGACTGGTGTACGGTGGTATCTCAATGTGGTTTTGATTTGAATTTCCCTGATGGCTAATGATGCTTTGGCTATTTGCGGTCTTTTATGATTCATACAGATTTTAGCATAGCTTGTTTTAGCTCTGTGAAAAATACTGTTGATATTTTGGTAAGGATTATGTGAAATATATAGGTTGCTTTGATTAATATAGGCATTTTAACAAATTTTTTCTTCCAATCCATGAGCATGGAATGTCTTTCCATTTCTTTCCTGTTCACTTTCTTGCATTAGTGTTTTGTAATTTTCAGAGTACAGGTCTTTCACCTCTTTGGTTAGGTTTGTTCCTGGGTTTCTTATTGTTGTTGGTGCAGTTATAAATGGGGTACATTCCTTAATTTCTCTTTCTGCTGCATCATTATTGGTGTATCGAAAGTCAAACAGACTTTGCATGTTTATTTTGTATCTTGAGACTTTACCTAATTTATTTATCATTTCTAGCAGTTTTTTTGGTGGAAACTTTTGGCTTTTCTGTATATATACTATGTCATCTGCAAATAGTGAAAGTTTGACTTCTTTCTTGCCAATTTGAATGCTTTTTATTTATTTTTGTTGTCTGATTACTATGGACAACATTTCTAATACTATGTTGACTAAAAGTAGTGAGAGTGGACAGCCTTGGCTTGTGCCTAACCTTAGGTGTAATTCTCCCAGTTTTTCACCTTTAAGATGATGTAAACTTTGCTTTTTTTATATATAGCTTTTATTATGTTGAAGTATGTTAACTCTAACCCTACTTTGTTGAGGCTCTTTATCATGAAAGGATGCTGTAGTTTGCCAAATGTTTTTTTCTACATCTCTTGACATGATCATGTTGTTCTTACCTTTCTCTCATTGTTGTGGTGTATCACACTGATTAATTTGCAAATACTGAACCATCCTTGTAACCCAGGAATAAATCCCCGTTGGCAGTTGTGAATGATTTTTTTAAATGTATTGTTGAACTTGGTTTGCTAGTATTTTGTTGATAATCTGCATCGGTGTTCATCAGAGATATTGGCCTGTAGGTCTTGTGTGTGTGTGTGTGTGTGTGTGTGTGTGTGTGTGTGTGTGTGTTTGTGTGTCTGGTGTTGGTATCAGGGTAATTCTTGCCTCATAAAATGTATTTGGAAAGTTTTTCCTTCTTTTTCTTTCTTTCTTCTTCTTTTTTTTTTAGAATAGTTTGAAAAGAAGAGATATTAGCTCTTGATTAAATGCTTGGTAGAATTCACCTATAATGCCTTCTGATGCTGGGCTTTTGTTTTTGATTATTGTTTAAAATTTTTTTGCCTATTATCAGTCTGCTTAAATTTATATGGTTCTAGGAATTTATCCACTTCTTTTAGGTTGTCCAACTTTTTGGCATATAGTTTTTCATAATATTCTTTTATAATTATTTGTATTTCTGTGGTAGTTTTTGTGATTCCTCCTCTCTCATTTGTGATTTTATTTGCATGATTTCTCTATTATTTTTGGTAACTGTGGTGAGCAGTTTGTCAATTTTATTTATTTTCTTCAAAGAACTAGCTCCTGATTTCATCAGTCTGTTCTATTGTTTTGTTTTGTTTTATTTTTAGTTTCTATTTCATTTATTTTTCCTCTAATATTTATTATTTTCTCCCTTCTGCTGGCTTTAGGTTTTGTTTTGTTTTATTTTTTGTTTTGTTTTGTTTTCTGGTTCTTTTAGGTGTAAGGTTAAGTTCTTTGAGATTTTTCTTGCTTCTTGAGTTAAGCCTGTATTTCTATAAAATCCCCCTTCAAACTGCTTTTGCTGCAGAGGTTTTGGAACATTATGTTTTTATTTTCATTTATGTCCATGTTTTTAAAAATTTCTTCTTTGATTTCCAGTTTGACCTATTCATTCTTTAGTAGTATGTTATTTAACATTTATGGGTTTGTAGTCCTTCCTGATTTTTTTCTTGTGGTTGACTTCTAGCTTTGTAATTGTGTTCATAAAAGACACATGCTATTACTTCAGTCTTCTTGAATTTGTTGAGACTGGTTTCGTGGGTTAATATGTGACCTATTCTAGAGAATGTTCTTCATGCATTTGAAAAGAGTGTGTATTATACTGTTTTATGATGAAATGCTCTGAATATGTCTATTAAATCCTTCTGGCCTGGTGTGTTATTCACAGCCATTCTTTCCCTGTTGATTTCTGTTTAGAAGTTCTCTCTATTGATGCAATTGAGGTGTTAAGGTCCTGTATTATTATTGTATTATTTTCAATTAGTTCCTTTTTGTTTGTTATTAACTGTTTTATGTATTTGGGTGCTTCTGTGTTGGTTGTATAAATATTTATAATTGTTATATCTTTTCGTTGGATTGTCCCCTTTATTATGATATTGTGTCTTTCTTTGTCTCTTCTTACAGCCTTTGGTTTAGAATTTAGCTTGTCCAAAATAATTATTGATACTCTGGCTTTCTTTTAAAATCCATTGTCATGATCTATGATTCTTCATCCTCTCACATTCAATCTGCATGTGTGTTTAGGTCTAAAATAAGTCCCTTGGCAGCATATAGATCTTTTTCTTTAATCTATTCTGTCACCCTTTGTCTTTTGGTTGGTGCATTTAGTCCATTACATTCAAAGTAATTATTGATAAATATGTATTTATTGCCATTTTATCACTTGTTTTGTGGTTGTTTCTGAAGATTTTCTCTGATTTTTTCTTGCCTTTCATGTTTTGCTGATTTTCTTCAGTGATATATTTGCATTTCTTTGCCTTTATGCATTTCTTTGCATGTTTATTACTGGTGTTGATAAAGGGTTACCATTAGGTTTACATATACCCTCTTTTGCATATTGTAGTCTATATCAAGTTGATGATCATTTAAGTTTGAACCCATCTTTTCTTCCTCTCCTTCCCACATTTTAGGCCTATGTTACTATATTTTATATAGTTTTATGGGAGTTTCATGACTTTTTTTTACAGAAATACTCATTTTTACTGCTTTTGTGTTTACTCTTTTTATACTGTTACTTTTGATCTCTCCTTTCCACCCATTGAGTCTCCTTTAAAATTTCTTGCAGAGCTGTTTTAATGATCATGGAACTTCACCTTTTTTTTTTCCTTTTTTCCCCCTGGGAAACTCTCCTATTCTGAATGATAGCCTTGCTGGATAGAGTATTCTTGGCTGTAGATTTTTCACAGTCAGCACTTTGAGTATATCATGCCACTCTCTCTGGCTTGCCAAGATTATGTTGAAAAATCTTTATTTTTTTGCTAGCCATATGGTTTTTCTCTTGTATATTATTGTCCTCTTTTGCCTTTTTAAAAAATATACTTTTTAATCACTATGTTTTTGCACGTTTAAGTACAGTATGTTTTGATGTGGATCTGCTTTTGTTGATTTTGATGGGAGTTCTCTGTGCCTCCTAGATATGGATGTATGTTTCCTTCCCCAGATTAGGGAAGTGTTCAACTATGATTTCCTCAAATAAGCTTTCTGTCCTCTTTTCCTTTCTTCTTCTGGGACCCCTATAATATAAATGTTAATACCCTTGATGGAGTGAGTGATATCCCTATGTCTATTTTCAGTTTGGATCATTATTTTTTCTCTCTTTTGTTCAGCTTATTTTCCATTACTCTATGATCTAGATACTGATTTGTTCCTCTGCTTCTTCCATCCTGCTATTCCTTCCATCAAGCGTGTTTTGTTTCTCATTTTGTTTACTGGGTCCTTTATCTCTGTGTTATTCCTTATCTCTGTTAAGGCTCTCACTCATGTCTTACCCTTTTTTCCCAAGCCCTATGAGTATCCTTATTTATGATCATTTCTTTAAATTCTCTATGAGGTATGTTATTAATATTTTTTTTGCTTAGATGTCTGGCTATGCCCTTGTACTCTTCTTTCATTTGAGATAAATTTCTCTGTCCCCTCATTTTATGTTCCTCTCTGTGTCTGTTTCTCTATGTTAAGAAAGTCAGCTATGTCTTCTGGCCTTGAAAGTAGAGACTTTATGAAGACGAGGTCCTGGAGTACCCTATCAATGTTCCCTGTTCACCAGAACCTGGAACTTCATCCCTGTTTACCAGAACCTGGGACTTCATAAGAGTACCCTGTGTGTGTTGTTTATGCTCCACTGTTGTGTCTGAGTCACAATTTCCTTTCAGTACAATCATCTGCAGTGACTCTCTGCCTGGTGGGGGCCTATGATTGCCCTCTGTGGTGTTAGTGGGACCCTGGCAGGCCAGCTCTATTCCCCACTAGGGAACTGGGAGCAGGGTGGCAATGTTAGTAAAATTTCCTTTGGGTCATTAGTCCTGTGCTGGGTCCCCTGAAGTGCTGTAGCAGCTGGAGGTGTGGGGCTTGATGATGTTTTGGTGCAGCTGGACCATGCTGGGCTTGGTATGCAATGGTGGTCCAGGTGCACATTTGGGCCCAGAGTAGTAGGCGAGCACTATGTGCTGCAGCAGCTATGCACTCACTGGCTGGGTGGGACACATGCACAGCTTTAGAAAGATTTGCCCTGATCCCTGGGCCAAGGCTACAAGTATCTGTGCAGTTCTGCCTCTGGCACATGGCTCTGTGTTTATGCTGGGAGATGGGAGGAGGAAAATGTGGCCTGCCAGCTCCCTTGTTTTCAAAGAAGTCCTTCAATATGCTCTGAAATCAGTATGAACAAATATGTCTCCTGTTTGCCCCAGTATTATACAAACTGCCTTTTTTATGTTGCCTCTCTATACAGATTGCTATCTTTTTAAGGACAGTGACCTAGCTTTCACTGGCCTTCAGTTTCTCCCAGTGCTGAGTCAGCTGACTTTTGAAGCTCCAGGCCCCAAATACCACTGGTTTTAAAAACTCATGGAATTCAGTGTATCTGGTTTTTAAAGCCAAACTTTATGGGGATTAATCTTCCATATAGATTGGTGTGAGGGCCCATTTCTCTGCCCTCTCCATGCACACAACTCTCTTCCTCCTGAGGGAGACTCCCTCTGCCTTTTTGATCTTCCTAAACTTCCAGATGTAGGTTCTTTTCTATATTTAGTTGTGGAGTTTGTTATGCCAGTCTTTGGATTGTTCTCTGGGATACTGACTTGGATGCGGATGATACCTAGTTTAAACATAGGATGGGTGATCTTAAGGCCCTCCTACTCCACCATCTTCCTAAGTTCCTGGAAATTTTAAATGTCCTTGATGGCAAGTTTAACATTTGTCCTGATTAGTATAGAATTCTATGTGCAATCTGCTTTGAAATATATCATTTTCTGGTCACTTTTTATTAAATATGCATATACAGAACTTATTGTAGTGTTCTGGAATACTTAATGGGTAACTATATCCATTTAAAATATTAATTCTAACCCTAGAACATCAGTTACATATTTCTTGTGACTTTTCAAGCCAACTTTATAAATTCAATCAGTCAAGTTGACTGAATTGCTTCTCCAAGTGAATATTAACTGATCTCTGACTGGTAATGAGTTGTTATTTGAGTTGGTATAAAGCAGATATAGACTTTGGCAAGGCTTTCAATGATGAGCAAGATTTGTTTATGTAAAAAGGAAAAGGGTCATTTCAGAAAGAAGGTGAAAATGAGCAGTGGTATTTTTTGGGATCCCTTAGGCAGCAAGCATTTTGAAAGATTATAATGGAAGGTGAGGCTGGAAATCTAGATGAAGTCTAGACTAGGAGGGCTTTTGAATATCAAGTGAAGAATTTTCAGCTGTGTTTTTTAGGTGTTTCAGGAAGATTATTTTTTAATCAGTGTGCAAGATAAAATAGCTGGGAGGAGGCTGGAGGCAGGAAAACCAATTGGGAGGTTGTATTAATTTAGCCTGATATGTTATATACCCTAATTGGGTAGAGGCAGAGAAAATGGAACAATAAATTCAAGAGATATTAAAAGGAAAACAAATGAGGCCCTTGTCAGGGTGTATTAAATCTATGTAAAAGATATTTATAGACTTTCAAATTTACGGAACATGTCCACATATAAGAAAAGCCAAAGAAGAATTTTGAGTTTTAATCCTGAGTAAACAGAATAGTGATAGAGTCTATAATAGAATCTCTGTCTCTTTTTCTCCTTGTTGCCCTTCTCTTTTCGTCCTCCCTGCCCTCCCGCCCCCACCCCTGCCATGACAGAAGCTTGTTCTGTTAAGGGCTAGATTTTAGATAGTTTGAATTCAAGTTATAGGAAGACAGTTTTGTTGAGCAATTTAGTCCCTATAAGAGATATATGTAACTACAGGCATAAGTATCCAGACCTGGAATTATAATTTAGTGAGTAACATGTAAAAATGTAGAAGTTGATTATAGTCATTCCTGCTTCAACTAGACAAGTAGTTTTGGTGGGGCCTTAATTTCCATGATTCCCCTATTTTTATAGCTCTCTGTATACTATAGCTCACTTGATTATTTTCATTTAAAAGAATTTGGGTGATGGAAAAATTACCTATGCTTACTGAGACTATGTATGTAGTTATCCACAAAGCACAGGTTTCTGAGCTCACAAAATAAAAAGTACTCCTGCCTAAATCTTAACTGAAATGAATCTGTATATTTAAATAAGAGAGTTCATTTATGAAAACTTCATGAAATTTTGAGAAGGCTTACTATGACTTTTATCAAAAATTATAAACCAGGTTATCAGGTAACAGTTCTCTGGTAGCGGAGCGTTGTTCTTTTATGTCTTTTTTCAGCAGTTGAGGAAGTCAGGTCGGAGCAAGATGTCTGCGCCCAGACCTCCCTCCCAGAGAGAGCCTCTACACAGGGAGGGGCTCTTTCCAGCCTCCCGGTTGGCAGTCTGTCACAGCCGGGCTGGTGCAGACGTTGTATTGATTTCTGCCCCCGCCCCCGCCCCCGCTTGTCTTTTCATTCCCGCACCTCAAAGCCACAACTCCTTTTGGATCACGCTACTTTGTCTGCGCCCTGGGACCGAGTCACCTTTTGATTTTTCAAAATATGATGGTAGCTTGAGGAGAGGTCAAGATGGCAGAAGGCCAGGTGACCACATTTTGGGGAGTTCCCTGAAGAGAGCAAAAAAAAAACACTACAAGATCACTGTGAACACCCATGAAATCAGCCTGAAATGTGATATTTCCCACTTCTGGACCTCCAGGAGAGACAAAGAACATCAGCAAAAAGGTAGAAACAAATAAGAGGGTCTGGAGGCTTGCCCCCAGAAACGGGAGGAAGCCTGCAGAGCTGAACCATTGAAAACAAATACCCCAAAACGAAAGTGCTCTGTGAGTGAGGAATAACAGCAGATTACGGCCTGAATCTGGGCTAGACAGAAACAGGAACACAGCAGAGCCCGGCGCAAGGCAAGGAGACTTTTTAAGATCTTTTTTTCTTTTCCCGACGCCTGGCGCCCCCGCGCGTGGCGCGCCGCCCGGCGCCCCCCCCACCATGCGCGCCGCGCCTCCCAGCGCCCCCCACCCCCTCGCACTGCGCCACCCAGTGCGCCGCCAGGCCCTGAGAACAGCCCGGCGCCCGCGCGCGCCGCCGCCGCCGGAGCCGCCGCAGCGGCCGCGAAAGCAGTGGCCCTTCTCTCCCGTTTCTCTCCACACCGTGGGCCGCGCGCAGACCCCCCAAGGGAAGGCATTTTTAGACTTGGGTGGGACCGGAGAGGCCGCGGGTCCCAGGGCGCAGACAAAGTCGCGCGATCCAAAAGGAGTTGTGGCTTTGAGGTGCGGGAATGAAAAGACAAGCGGGGGCGGGGGCAGAAATCAATACAACGTCTGCACCAGCCCGGCTGTGACAGACTGCCAACCGGGAGGCTGGAAAGAGCCCCTCCCTGTGTAGAGGCTCTCTCTGGGAGGGAGGTCTGGGCGCAGACATCTTGCTCCGACCTGACTTCCTCAACTGCTGAAAAAAGACATAAAAGAACAACGCTCTGCTACCAGAGAACTGTAACCTGATAACCTGGTTACCATTGAGACCAGCCTCCAGCAAGGGGGCCAAGAGACTCAGCCTAGGTAGAAGGACTGAAAGGGAACGACACGCCCCGCCCCTGGAAAGCAAGCCAGAAGCTCAGGAGGACAACATTCCAATGCAAAACCCCAAATCGGGGGAAGGGCAATTTATTAAACTCCTGGCACTGACTACAAGTACCAAAAGCCCTACAACTCACTGATACAATTTTCCACCTCATTTACTTTTTTAAACTTTTTTCTATTTTTACTTTTAAAGCTTCCATTTTAAGCTTAAAAATAGATTCTCACGGTTTTTCTTCTTTCAATTTTTAGCCCCCTTCTTATCACAACGTGATACCTAATACAACACCCCATAACATTTTTTATTTTTTAAAATTTTTTATTATTCTTTTTTATTTTATTTTATTTTTTTCACTTTTTTACCCTGAAATTTTTTCAAACACACCCCTGTATTTTCTGCTTTTGTTGTTGCCTCTTGTTTCCCTGTTCGCTCTCTCTGTTTTTCCCTTTCTTCTCTCCTCTATCCTTTATTCTCTCTTTTACGTGTACATGTAGATACAAGCTTCAAGTCAATCTCACATCCCTATTCAATACTACCCCTATATACAACCAGTTCTAATCCCCCTATATCTTTTGAAAGTGGGCTCCTCCAACAATACCAACAGGACAAACTCGGGAGCATCTGAAAAGCATTCCTTGCCCACAAGGAGTGTCTGCCCTCACATTCCACTCTAGTTTGTCAGTGTGTCTGTGTAATTGTCTTTGCTTCTATATTGTATAAGTACTGGTCTTGGGGGTCATATAGGTTGGGCTTTGCTTTTTGATCTCTTCATTTACCCTTGATAACCCTTTTCTTTACCCTGCAACAGCTTTGTACCATATAAATCCTATCACCGGGCCCCGCTCTGGCAGGGGTGTCTTTTCTTGCTTCCTCTCTTCTGTTTTCTTTTTCCTTTCTCCTCCCTTTTCAGTGGTGAACTCTGGTTGCTCCAAAACCTTCCAACGACTAATCCACCTAGATAGTGGCTGATATATCTAGCCATACACCCCCTCAACCACTCCTCGCCACAATGACTCAGAGAAGGAACACCCAACAGTAGAAGAACCCTGAGACTGCAACCTCGGTCACAGAATTACTAGAAATGAACATAAACAATATGACAGATATGGAATTCAGGGCAGCAATAGTCCAAGCAATAGTCAATTTAGAAAAGAACAGTAGTCTCAAAGTGGAAGCCATAGTAACAGAAGTGAAATCTAAGGTTAGAAAGGCTTTAGATGAGATGCAATCTAATTTAAATATGCTAACAGCCAGAGTAAGTGAAGCTGAAGATCGTATCAGTGATTTAGAAGACAGATGGAATAAGAAGGAGGAGCAGGAGAAGTCTTGGAGCAAACAACTCAAATCCCAAGAAAACAGAATAAGGGAAATGAATGATGCCATGAAACACTCCAATATCAGAATTATTGGAATCCCTGAAGGAATTGAGAGAGAGAAGCCTAGAAAATATTGTTGAACAAATCATGGATGAAAACTTCCCAAATCTGAGGAATGAAACAAATGTTCATGTCCTAGAAGTAGAGAGGACACCCCCCAAGATCAATGAGGCCAGAAAAACTTCCAGGCACATAATAGTAAAATTCTTGAATCATAAAACCAAAGAATATGTCTTAAGGGAAGCTAGGAGAAAGCGATCCCTTACCTATAGAGGGAGGACCATAAGAATAATGCCAGACCTTTCCACAGAAACCTGGCAAGCCAGAAAGGGCTGGCAAGACATATTCAGGAAGTTACATGACAAAAATATGCAACCAAGGATAATGTATCCAGCAAGGTTGACTTTCAAAATGGAAGGAGAATTAAAGAACTTCCAGGGCCAACAAAGTCTAAAAGATTATGCAACCACCAAGCCAGCACTACAAGAAATACTAAGCGGGGTTCTTTAGAGGAGAAAAGAACCCAAGAGTGACACAAAACAGAAATATACAGAGGTATCTTACAGAAACATGAACTCCATAGGCAACATGATGTCAATACAAACATATCTATCAATAATCACCCTTAATGTGAACGGCCTAAACACTCCAATAAAAAGACACAGGGTTGCAGACTGGATAAAACGACAGGACCCATCCATATGCTGTCTACAAGAGACTCATCTTGAATCGAAAGACACTTACAGATTGAAAGCGAGGGGATGGAAGACCATCTTTCATGACAATGGACCCCAAAAGAAAGCCGGGGTAGTGATTCTCATAGCAGAAAAATTGGATTTTAGTCTAAAGACTGTAGTCAAAGACGCAGAAGGACACTGCATCATTCTTACAGGGTCTATACATCAAGAAGATCTAACAATTGTAAATATTTAAGCCCCTAACATGGGAGCATCCAACTACATAAGCCAACTGTTAAACAAAATAAAGAATCATATTGATGCAAATACACTATTCATAGATCTTAACACACCACTCTCAGCAATGGACAGATCATCTAAACAGAAAATCAGCAAAGAATCAAGAGCCTTGAATGACACATTGGACCAGATGGATCTTATAGATATTTTCAGAACATTTCACCCTAAAACAGCAGAATACTCATTCTTCTCGAGTGCACATGGAACTTTCTCCAGAATAGACCACATACTAGGTCACAAATCAGGGCTCAACCGATACCAGAAGATTGAAATTATTCCCTGCATATTCTCTGACCACAATGCCATGAAACTGGAACTCAATCACCATAAAAAGTTCAGGAGAAAAGCAAATACTTGGAAGCTAAAGACGAGCCTACTCAGGAATATGTGGATCAACCAAGAAATCAAAGAAGAACTGAAACACTTCATGGAAAGCAATGAGAATGAAGATACATCGATCCAAAACCTATGGGATACAGCAAAGGCCATCCTAAGGGGGAAATTGATAGCCATCCAAGCCTCATTCAAAAAAATTGAAAAATCCCGAATACACCAACTCTCATTACACCTTAAAGAACTTGAAAATCAACAAAAAATTAAACCAACCCCCCACACAAGGCGGGAAATAATAAGGATTAGAACAGAGATGAACGAATCAGAAACTAGAGATACAGTAGAAAGCATCAACGAAACTAGAAGCTGGTTCTTTGAAAGAATCAATAAGATCGATAAACCATTGGCCAAACTAACCCAAAAGAAAAGGGAGAAGACCCAAATTAACAAAATCATGAATGAAAGGGGAGAGATCATGACTAACACCAAGGAAATAGAAACAATCATCAAAAATTACTATCAACAGCTATATGCCAATATGTTTAA
>PITA01032625.1:0-13728 GCA_004023965.1 Spilogale gracilis
TGTATGAATTCTTACATATTTAAGTTAGTATTCAGGAAAAAGTGTTTTATGCAGTCCTTATATTGAAAGGCTTTTGTCTAATGTGAGCATTTAAATAGTAACACATGAATAATAGGCTAGTGCCTTCTCCCACACATTACACTTTTCTCCAGTGTGTTTCTAAAGTGAGTATGATTTAAGTAGCAAGGTTCCCACATTTACATTTTAAAGGCTTCTCAGGGAACCTGGGAGGCTCAGTTGAGCGCCTGACTCTTCATTTCAGCTCAGGTCCTGGGCGCATGGGTCTTGAGATCAAGTCCTGTATGAGTCAGGCTCCATGCTCAGCATGGAATGCTTGGGATATTTTCTCTTTTTTCTCCCTTTGTTCCTCCCTCACCCCCTCTAAAATAAGTAAGTCTTTCAAAGGCTTCATTCCTGTGTGTGATTTTATATGTTCAGTAAAGCTTGAGGGTGAAACATAGGCATTCCCACATTCTTTATACCCATACAGTTTTCATCCAGTTTGAATCCAAACGGGATTATTAAAGCAGAAATAATTTTGGATTCTCTGCATTCCTTACATTAAAGGAACTTCCAAGTGCAATGTTTTATGTTTACTAGTAAGAGAAAAGAACCAAGGTTTTTCTCACATTCTTTAATTTATAAGGGTTTGCTCCAGTATGAATTCTTAAAGGTCTTGCTACTTCTGAGGCAGCAATAAAAGCTTTCCCGCATTTCTTACAGTCATAGTGCTTCTCTTCGTGTGAGTATGCATGTGAATGCTAAAGTGGAAACTGACAAATGCTTTCCCACACACACTACACTCAACTGAAGTTTCTCTCCATTGTGAGTTCTGAGAGGACTAATAAAACACGAGGAAGAAGTATAGGCTTTCCCATGTTTGTCATATTTAAAAGGCTAATCTCCAGTGTGAGCTTCTAGTATGTTCAGTAAGTTTTGAGAATGCAGTATAGGCTTTCCTTATATTTGTAGTATTTTATTCCAGTGTGATTAAGACATGAGGAATTTTCAATCTCTCCACCATCAGATTTTATGTGTCTCTTAAAATTGGAAGATGCAATAAAGGCTTTTTCACTTCCCTCATTTATAGGGTTTGTCTCATGTCAATTCCCGTGTGTATGTAAAGGTTTACACAACATGGAATATTTTCATCACATTCCGCATGTTCATAAATCTCTTGGCAGTGTAAGTTTCTTCATGCACTCATGAGGAACAGGTGTCTCACCCTCCTTGCTTTCGCAGATGTTCTTCTCCATCACGAGTTGTCATTTGTGTTTTGAAATAAGAGTGATCATGGAAAGCCTTCCCACTGTCACTGCATGTGAAAGCTTTCTTTTGGGTGCTGGTTTTCCAGTCCAAAATATTTGGAGTTAGCTGGGTTTTTCTGTATTGATTAAACCCAGGAAGTCTGTCTCCATTACAGGTTTCTTCCGCAGGGAAAGCAAGCTTTCTCCGTATTCCTTATCCTTGTGTTCCCTCCATTTTGAGTTTTCCTGTGTGTCTAAAGACATGATGGTTACCTTTGGTCCATTTGTTTTTTCATAAAGTAAGAGATGTGCGTCATCATATATGGCTAGTTGTGCCATTTGCATAGTCCAAGACCTCCCGACTGCTCTTTATTCAGTTAATACCAAAAGAGTTACTTATTTTCAATATTTGAAATAGGCAAAATTGAATTAAGTGGAGAAGCAGTAGAGATAAGCACCACTTTGTTGTGTTTTATAGTAAGTTCTAAGCCTTGAAAGCCAGTTTTAATACCTGTTGAGCCATATTAATTATTTTAACCAACTGTCTACGGAATCACATTTTATCAAAGAATAAAGCCAAAGACCTGAAACTTATTTTTCACCGTTCTCAGGGCATCGATGCTTAAGACGGGATACTCTAGGGTAATGGGTACAATAATTATGGGAAATTTAGACACAACTACAATTACAGGGGGGTATACCTATTTTTCTCTATTTTAATGATTTTTAAAAATCTTTCTTTAAAAGATTTTGTTTATTTGACAGAGAGAGACCACAACAAGTAGGCAGAAAGGCAGCCAGAGAGAGTGGAGGAGACAGGCTCTCTGCTGAGGAGAGAGCCCGACGTGGGCCTTGATCCCAGGACCCTGAGATCATGACCTGAGCTGAAGGCATAGGCTTTAACCCACTGAGCCACCCAGGCGCCGCCCTGATTTCTTTTGATTATAGGAGAAATGATGTAATTTAGTCGAGTCCTCAAGTATAACTATAATTTGAGCCCTAGTATTGATTACCATTTATGAAGCCTTCTCAATTAGTATCATTTAGCAATGCCATATTTAATTTAGAACTTATATTGTGGAGGCACAAAAGCCTCAGGGACCCTTATCTTTTTGACATGTAAATTTTTAAAATATAAATTTTATTACATGTTTGTTACATATAGAATTATAAAACTTGTTATGTAAGTTTTTAACATCCAAAAACTAGGTTTTCAACTGGTTCAAATTATGGATCTTTTTAAAAAAGTATTTATTTATATGAGCGAAAGAGTGTGAGAGAGAGTGAGAGAGGGGAGGTCAGAGGGAGAAGCAGACTCCCTGTGGAGCTGGGCGCCCAATGTGGGACTCGATCTTGGGACTCCAGGATCATGACCTGAGCTGAAGGCAATGGCCCAACCAACTGAGCTACCCAGGCACCCTTCGATCGTGGTTTTAATTAAGTTTTGTGTGTAGTGTGTATAGTTTACATATCTATTTATCTATCTATATCTATATTGAATGTTGCAAATGTATGTAATGTACCTTACCTTTTATTTTCTCCCTGTACCTATGGGTTTATTTTTCCTTATTTTTAAAAAATATTTTATTTATTTATTTGACAGGAAAAAAACACAACCAGAGAGGGAAAACAGGGGGAGTGAGAGAGGGAAAAGCAGGCTTTCTGCTGAGCAGGGAGCCCAATGCGGGGCTCGATCCCGGGACTCTGGGATCATGACTGGACTCGAACACAGTAGCTTAACCAACTGATCCACCTAGGCGCTCCTTATTATCATTTTCAAATGAGTAAGCAACTGAAGACTAACGATGTTTCTAGACCTGACTGTTACTTGGTACAGAAGATTTAAAGTTCCTGTTCTTTGGGAAGGGAGGGATTACTTGTAGCCACATAAAGCCACTGCCACTATACTTTGTCTCTTTTGGTGTCTTTCCCCATTTTTTATTTAGGTATTTACCCATAAGCTCCTGATAGTCCAGAGTTGACCTTTGCTATGTGCAGTGGCCTCCCTTCTAAACTGTCCCTTTTCTCAGAGGGAGTGGAGTCTCTTTCCATGAGAGAGATATGGGGGTGTCCCAATTTTACAACACTTTTTTTTTTTTAAAGATTTATTTGACAACTAGAAACAGCGAGAGAGGGAACACCAGCAGGGGGAGTGAGAGAGGGAGAAGGTGGCTTTCCGCCTAGCAGGGAGCCCGATGTGGGACTTGATCCCGGGTCTCCGGGATCATGACCTGAGCCGAAGGCAGTCGCTTAACCAACTGAGCCACCCAGGCATCCCAACATTTCGTTTTCAAGAAGATGCTGCTAGTTGATAGGCAGTGGCATTTGAGAGCCCATGCACATTGACCAGGAGATTTACAAACGGGTTTGAGTTGAAAAACCTCCTGAGGTTTTTTTTTAAGGGGATCAGGGGAAAATGTTCTTACCCTTTTCCCCTTTTCATGAAATGTGAATCTCATCCCACACCAGGTAGGCAGGGGAAAAATACGACAGAAGCAAAGCAAGGAACAACAGAGACATGTGATGGCTGCTGCTGTCTTTCGCAGAGAAGGCTGCTTAGGACCTCTTGTTCTCTTTGGCCCTCAACGGAGACGTTGTAGCTGAGGAGATTCCCCCTTGGTGTTGCAGGGAGCACCACTACACAGTGTTGAGGAGAGTTAAGCTGTTTCTGGTTGTCCTTACATACTGGAAAGGAAAAATTAATGGCTAGATCAATAATTTGTATTTATACCAAGTGAATTATATCATTATTAGGAGAGAAAAAATGGGCACTATATAAGAATGAAAGGACAGGGTTTCCCGGGTGGCTCAGTTGTTTAAGTGTCTGCCTTTGGCTTAGGTCATGATGCCAAGGTCCTGGGATCAAGCCTTACATCAGGTTCCCTGCTCAGTGGAGAGTCTGCTTCTCCTCTTTCCTCTGTCCCTCCCCACTGTTCATGCTTTCTCTCTCTCAAATAAATAAATAAATAAATCTTTAAAAAAAGAATGAAAGGACAATTTATCAGAAATACAAAATGAGAGGCGCCTGACTGGCTCAGTCTGTTACAGGTCTGCCTTCAGCTCAGGTCATGATTCCAGGATCAAGCCCTGCACTGGGCTCCCAGCTCAGCAGAGATCCTGCTTCTCCCCCTGCCCTTCACCCTCCTTGTGCACATGCTCTCTAATAAATAAACATAAAATCTTTAAAAAAGAAATATAAAATGACTACATCTGTATGCATCTAGCTATAGTGCCTCAACATGAGACAGAATTTTAAAAAACAATCAGACTGCCCCCAGTGATAGTGACACATTTAACATACCTCTCTCAGTAAAGGACAAATGAGGTTTGTAATGAAATGGATTTTTAAAACACAAATGATTCATCCATCAGACACACTGATTATACCAAATAATTACAGAATTGACATCGTTTTCAACCATATTTAAAAGAGTCATAAACGTGAGGGACTTTGGCTTCAGAAACAAACCGAGGGACTTGGAGGGAAGGGGTGGGGGATGGGAGACCCTGGTGGTGGGTACTGAAGGCACTTATTGCATGGAGCACTGGGTGTGGGGCATAAACAATGAATCTTGAAACACTGAAAAAATAAAAAAATAAAGGAGTCATAAACCTTGACCACACAGGAGATGTTATCAGTTAACTGAAATCTCTTGTAACTGAAGCTTCCGTCCAGAGTGGTTTGCATCAATTAGGAGTTTGCTTTTCTCCTGTTAGATGAAGCCCAGATATAAGCAACCCAAAGAGTACAGCCAAATAATACCGTACATCCCTATTGTATAATCAATAGCCTCTATCATCTTCTTGACCTATTTTCCAGGAAAGCAAAAGAGATGAGACACAGGGCCAATGGTGAAGAGAAGATGCCAGCTGAGATACTCCCATTGCCACGGGCTTTTTTTTAGAACCCACGAGCATTGTCCTCTGCCTGTTTCTCACTGGCCAAAACCAAGGGTTCATGGGTAGTCATGACGACAAAAAATGTTGAGAGCGTTCCTTAAAAAACAGTCCACACTGCCAGCTTGAATACGATTGTAGTTTTTGTTACTTTAGCAAAGGGAGGGAGGAGTGGATCTGGGGATACTTGCCGTATCTGACACACTGGGTCACATAGCAAGTCTCCAATACTTTTCTGTTTGAAATAATGTCATACAGAATCTATACTATGAAGAACATGCATTTGAGTATAGTCCAATTGAATCAGAAATCTATAAAACATAACTAAAATATGCAGTATGCACATTAAAAAACACATTTCTAAATCATCTACAGGTCCAAGACATCTTGATGAGGACTGGACATTTAGTATATGGTGAAGACATTATTTATTAAAACTTCTGTGATATAGCTTAAGGGGAATTTATAGTGCCATATAACCTTTAATACTCATCAGTTAACAAGCTCTCACACTTTCAGGATGAGACACTCACAGATAAAGACAATCACACAACGGTAACATTCGTAAGATTGGTCCCAGTATAGCGTAAGTCAAGAATTGTGCCTGGGCTTTCTACATTGTTCACAATAGGGCTGCTCTCCAGTGTGAGTTCTAAAATGACAACTGAAGTGTAAAGGCCCAGTAAAGGCTTTCCTATAGTCACTTCACTCATACTTTCTGCCCAGTATGTATTCGCTTGTGCATTATAAGATTAGTGCTGGTGCTGAATGCCTTTCCACACTGAATGCACTGATAGGGCTTCTCTCCTGTGTGAGTTCTCACATGTACCCTTAGGCACGAGGAATTCCTAAAGGCCTTCCTGCATTCTTTACACTCATAGGTCTTCTCTCCAGTATGAGTTCTCTTGTGCACAATGAGGTAAGAGCCTGTGCTGAAGGATTTCCCACACTGACTACACTCGTAAGGTTTCTCTCCAGTGTGAGACCGTGTATGTTTCTTAAGGGATGACTGATCGATGAAGGCTTTCCCACAGTCACTGCATTCGTAGGGCTTCTCTCCAGTGTGGGTTCTCATATGCTTCTGAAGGGATGAAGGAACAGTGAAAGCCTTGCCACATTCCTTACAGTCATAGGGTTTTTCTCCAGTGTGGGTCCTTTTGTGCACATTAAGATGAGAGCTCTGGCTGAAGGATTTTCCACAGTGATCACACTCATAAGGTTTCTCTCCAGTGTGAGATCTCACATGCTTTTTAAGGGAAGACTGAAAAATGAAACCTTTACCACAGTCACCACACTCATAAGGCTTGTCTCTGGTATGAGGTCTCACACATTTCTGAAGGGACGAGGAGCTGGCAAATGCTTTTCCAGGCTCCTTACATTCTGAGCTTTCCCCCACGGTACACATTGTTTTGGGGACACCAACGGAGGCTCTTTCTGCATGATCGCAGGAGTCACAACAGAGTTCCTCTCCTGTAGGGATTTGCACACGTACTGAAAAGGAAGGGTGTAAGCTGAAGGACATATGACACTGATTACAAGCATGAGACTTCTCTCCTGTGAGAGTCCTTAAGTGTTTCCTAAAGGATGCCCGTTGATTGAAAGCTTTGCCACAATCATTAAACTCACGAGTTTTCTCTCCACTGGGAGCACTTACATGACTGCTAAGAGTTGAGGGGTGGCCAAGGTCTTTCCCATTATCTTTATAATTGTAACATTTCTCTCCCTCACAACATTTTGTACACATAAAGTGATAGTTCTTTCTGAAGAATTTCCCACAAGGATCAAATTCCAAGTGCTTCTTGCCAGGTTGAGTTGGTGCCTGCAGAACAAAGATCAAGTGGTAACAAAAGGCTTTCTCACTTTCTTTACACTTATAGGAATTCTTCTTTGTGTGGATTCTGCTATACATAGGAAGTACATATTTTGACGTACATTTTTACTATTTTCAGTGCATGCATGTGATTATTCTTTGGCCTTTTAGTTCCTTCAAGTTGAATCGACTGAATGCTCTACCACAGGACTCCATCACTCCTAACAAAGGGCATCCTAAATACAGAATTTTGCCAATAATGAGTGAAGAATGAATTAACTAGGTATTAAATACTTACAAATGAAAGTGCATTTAAATAAATGTTTACTTTTATTCTCTTTGGGGCAGCAAGTTCTGAGTTTGATTTAGAAATTTGTCTAATTTTATGAGATTCAGGAGAGACAGCTTTCTAGTGAGTGAATGCCTCCTGCCACGGTCTCACCTCATTTGGAAACTGGTGCTTTAACTCAATGGCATTCAAAGACTTCTCTTACTGTAAATCAGAAATCATTCCTGGTGAACCTTACCATTTTCCTGCTATTGGAAGTTTTTTCCCCAGAAAAATTCTGCATAGGATTTCCATCTTTCGATTTCAGTTGAATATCCCAATCTGAAACTGAAAATTTCTGTAACTATTGGGATAAAAATAGGGATAACATAAAAAAAGAGGTGGGCACCCTATGCATTTGTTTTCCGTAACACTAAATATGGAGAGGAAATGTGAAAAAGAAGATGTAACCTGTGACGGAGGAATAGTTCTAAGAACATGGCTCTGGGAGATGATGCTAATGATAAGGAACAAGCAATTGAAACGGGAAGTATTTTACTTAGAAAGGATTCAAGAGGTTTCAGATAAAAGGAGAGTGCATTATCTGGAAAGCAAAGTAGGGAAAATGGAACAAAAAGTATTCCAGAACATGTCAAATTGAAAGAGGAATTAAAACAGCTTTTTTTCTGGGTGCCTGCGTGGCTCAGTGGGTTAAAGCCTCTGCCTTCGGCTCAGGTCATGATCTCAGGGTCCTGGGATCAAGGCCTGAGGCCTGGGAGCAGGGAGTCTGCTTCCTCCTCTCTCTCTTCCGCCTTGTGATCTCTCTGTCAAATAAGTAATATAAAAAAAAAAAAAAAACTAAAAAAAAAGAACTTACAAAAAAACAACACAGCTTTTTTTCTGAGACCAAAGAAATGTGAATGAATGGCGAGATGGTGAAAGACAGAAAGCTCACAGAATCGCCTCATTCTCCCACAAACTGACAGTCCCGAATGGACCATCCCTCATGATGGCTGCTCTACGTAATAGTTCCTTTTTGCTTGGGGCTCACCTGTACAGGCACCTTGGAGACTTGCCCCCTCCTCTGTCCCCGGCACTTCCTGCTCCACCTCTGTGATCAGACTGTGTTTGCAGAGAGGATATCCTACTCATGGAGAAAGACATATGAGGTGGGGGAACTCTAAAGGACACAAGAAATCTGTCCACAAAACTGATTCCAACACTTTGATATTAAGGGATTCTGAGGATAGGCAAGTACAACTTCACGAGTGACCAGAGCATCAGATCTGAGCTCTTTTACAAGGTCCCCAAAACAGACACCTAAGTATGTCCTATCCATAGGGAACTAACCCTTGAAATTGAAGCCCAAGAGCAGAAACATACTGAAAATTACCTAAATGTTGTAATAATAATGAAAATGAAATCAGTGTGTTTTTATGGGAAGCCATGAGATTGCCCCACAAGGGAAGAGCCATTCATTTTTTATTTACCATGTACTGTCACTCTTTTCCTATATCCTGAAACACGGTATGTGAGGAAGGACCATCTGCCGCATGAAGAAATGAGAAAATGAAGGAATGAGGCCAATCTTACCCACGGAGGCCAGGTTCCTATAGTTCTCCAGCATCACATCCCTGTACAGGGTTTTCTGAGCAGGGTCCAACAGTGCCCACTCCTCCTGGGAGAAGTCCACTGCCACCTCATCAAAGGTCACTGAACCCTGAAACATCACACGTACTGTGGCTCAGGCAAGGCCCATCTCTAACTGTGTAGTAAAATAATGGTGGGGGAGGCTGCCAGCACTAGGGAGGCAGACTAGCACACAGCAGGCTCACATGTGCTGTGGAGGTCTCCCATTATCTGCCCTGAGGCCCAGTTCTTGAAACTCTCCTTTCACTCTTCCTGCCTGGACCTTCTCATCCAGACTCATTTTCTTAGCAGCCTGTCTAATCATAGCTGACCTGATCTTTCCACCACCAGGTTGTGAGGACTATTCCAGTCTTAGTTAAGATCGACTACAGACTGACTGTACTGCAAGATGAGAAAAATACTTGGAAAAAAAAGATTTTCCTACTGAAAAATCTTGTCCTGCATAGCACCCGGAAGAATACAGAGCTAATAATTAACCTGGAGGAAGATCTGGGGGAAAAAAAGAAATTAACCAATGAGTAATAAAAGCCTTTCCTAAGGCATTCTTTATCTCATTCCAAGAGGCCCGGAGAAGTGGGAAGGACTGAGGCCAACTCAGTTGAAACTGTAGGTCAGGGGCAAGACATATGTCCTTTGGGAAGAGCACAGTCTTTTTCTAGAGAGAATATTTTCCTCTATACCTGTGACCAGGTTGTCAGCAATCCTGCAGCCATTCTTCCTCTTTTATGTCTCCCTCCTTACCAGACAGGCTTCTGAGCAAGCAGACCTAGAGAATAAAGAAGCCAGCAGAGACTAGGTGTGACAGATATTCAACCCTTATACCCCAGAAGCTTCCTCATACTAGCTTCAGAGAAACCACACACAAACACATACCCACAGTACAGTTCCCTGTTAGGATTTTAAGTCCCTATCCAAGAACAACTAGGGATAAGGAACACAGTATGCAATTATTTTTAGTTTAAACTTATTTTTCTAGACTGACTACTAAAATCACTATAGTCAATAGGCACCGTGAGGAGCAATGAGCCCTTCTAGTACCAACATGCCTCTAAATGCCATTTGCTTATGAAAGAAACCAGGGCTCATTTTAGAAACAGCTGAGTCCAGTGTAGAACACGAAATGTTCAGGTGAGTGTGACATCATATAGCTGAAAGACACCCAGCAAAGGCTAATGGGGTTGTGTCAAAAGGACAAAGGAGAAAACTAAAAACGGAGCTCCCCCTGCTTAACATGGAACAATTTACAAAGTAAGGTCTGCTATGTGTTGAAATCATCAAATCTAAAACAAAATCATGAGTTTAAAACAATATTTTAAAAAATAACCCTAGTGGTCAGTGTTGGAGGAAGCCAGGATATCAACTCATAATTCTGAAAATTCTAAAAGGAAAGAACCAAGCGTATCATCTCTCCTTTGTGAACAATATTTTATGATCGTCAAACTGCTATGATGGGGCAAAGTTCTTCTTTAGAGACGAATCATACAAGCTTTAGAAGAAGCTTCACTTATCATAAAATTCTATAGTCAGAAAGTCATCATTTTGCAAGCACTAGTAAATTTATGGGTCATGGTGACGACAATCAACAGCTTCTAAGTTATTAGGTGAAAAGTGAATGGTGATGTTGATTTTTAAGTTTTAATTTTGAAAAAACTTTCAAACTGAAAGAAAAGAATGGTGTGAACATGATGAACCTCTACCCTTGTGTTCCCTCTCTGTTTCAGCAAGGATGTTAAGAATAATCTATTTGAGGGGGAACAGATGTCAAAACCCTTTCCTCCTATACTTCAGCGTAACACAGGAACTTGGACATTCTCTAACGGAACCACGACAAGGAAAATCAGGACTATTTAACATGGACTTACTATTATTATGTAACATATACTCCACATGCAGCATTTCACTAACTGGCCCAATAATGTCCTTTGTAGGAATCACTTTGTAAATTTCCCATATGGGACCATGTCCTCAAACCACGGTTCTTTACTCTTCTTTGATCTGGACCTGTTCCTCGGCCTTTCATCTTTCAAGATATGAAGAGTCCAGGTCAGATGTTTGACAGACTCCACTTCAATTCTGGCTTGTCTGCTGTTTTCTCACGATTAGATTCCGAAAGTTCATTTTCGGATGAAGGATTACACAACTGATGGGTGTCCTTCCCCGAAAGCCACTTCAGGAAGCTATGATCCAATCTGTCTCGTTACTGGTGTTAACTTTAATCACAAGGTTATGGTGGCATGCCACAGGTTCTTCTATGAAGTAATCATTTTCTCCTTCTGTAATTAATAAGGACTCATTAACTAGGGGGTAAATGAAGACTGTATAAACAAGCTGGAGAACTTTATAAAGGGAGGATCAAGCTGACACTGGA
Organism: Spilogale gracilis; assembly: GCA_004023965.1. NCBI lineage: Eukaryota > Metazoa > Chordata > Mammalia > Carnivora > Mephitidae > Spilogale > Spilogale gracilis. Next base: position 11,241 of record PITA01032625.1, read on the forward strand.
ACCAAATGATAAACCTTAACATCACAAAGTACGTATCTGGATTGCACGGAAGTTCTGATATGACATATCAAAAAACAGCACCACCTGTGAAGTAGTTTTGCGAAAAAAATCCTGACAAATCCTTTCACGTATTTAGCAGTTTACAGAAGAGAGGGGAAAAGGAGAGACTGAGGGACATGCTAAAATAACATCATGAAGGGGAACCTGAATTGCTCAGTCGGTCTGCTCACATCATGATCCTGGAGTCCTGGGATCAAGCCCAGAATTGGACTCCCTGCTCAGTGGAGAGCCCCCTTCTCCCTCTGTTTGCTACTCCCCCCACTTGTGTGTTCTCGCTCTGTCTCAAATAAATTAAAAAAATAATTTAAAAATGACATTATGAAGATACAAACAGCCAAACCCAGTATGGGGCAGAGAGACTGGTTAAGAGACATTAACAGCCCAAGCAGTGTGTGGCCTTCGATCTCGATTCAGACAACACCAACTGCAAAAACACACTGAGCCATTTCAGGGGAACTGAACACAGACTGGGTATTACATGATGCTGGTAAAGAGAAAAGCAACCCGAAGTCCAGAGGCTGTCCTGGTCAGCTGGGTCTGTGCATTCTTCTGGCAACAGCAGCTGGAGGTGACCTGTGACCGTAACATACTAAGACTAAACGAAGGCCACTCTGTAATGGAATATACATGTTGGAACACAAACAATACATAAACACTATCTAGGCCTCAAAAATGACCAAACAACGCCACCCTCGTTCTGGCCAACATGAGCCACTGCTGCTTCTTTATCAATTACAGCTTCCCTCTTGGTTGAGTTTTCCTTCCCTCAAAGTAGGCTTTACTGCCAAACCCAATCACAGAATTGTCCTCACTTTCCGACATCTAACCCAGAACGCACCCCCAAAAGCACTCAGCACAAGCCCACATCCTTTGACAGGCCCCACAGAGGCCCCACCCTGCCTTGCTCCAACAGGAGAGATAAACCCAACTTGTAGAACCACATATGTAGCCCAATTTGTTTAGCCAAAGACCCCTGAAAATACCAAGAAATACTGTTCATTCGGAGGGGTATAATAAGGTATTGTGATAATGTTAAAAACTCCCTATTAAGCCTGAATCTAGCCACGCTTCAGACTAACGTCTTTTAACAGAAAATACAGAGATAAACAAGTTAAATACCAAGATGTGGCAATCAGCCAAATCTATAATGTAGAACACTTGAAAAACAAATGACTCAATATCTCCAATAAGTCAACTGATTAACAAAAAAAGGAAAAAGGAAAGAGAGGAGATGGTACAGGTACTTAAGAGATCTATACCTCAAAAAACAATGTGAGGGCTCTGGTAGGATCTTGACTTGAACCAACCAACTATAAAAAGATACTCTGGAGACAATCAGGGATCTCTGGAGCTGGCCAGGTGAGAACATGCTGTGTTGCTATGTACCAGCTACAGATTCATATTTAAGTATTTACTGATGAAAGGATGCGATGTTTGAAATGTGCCAAAAAAAAAAACAAAAAAAAAAAACCAAACAAAAAAAAACCAAACCAAAACAAAACCCAACAAACAAACAACCCTAAAAAAAACCCCTCCAGAAATAAGAAAGAACAGGGAGCCAGGCTGCTAGCACGGTCCCACAGTATTACCTGCGATCCAGAAGGAACCAGTCACATATGGCTGTTGAGCACTTGATATGAAGCCAGTGTTATTTAAGTAATTGAGATTTTAATTTAAATTTCAATAGCCATATGTGGATAGTGTACTAGACAGTCAGGTTATGATGATCCAAGATTGGTAAAATATTGATAACTGTCAAAGCTGAGTGTTGATGACGTAAGGATTCACTATCCTATTCTATTCTTGTGTGTGCTTGAAAATTTAGAAGGATAATATAAAGACATTTTTAAGTAAAGACCTGAGAGAGTTTACCCATCAAAGCATCACTAAATTCTCAGTATTCCAGGAAATGGAAATTTGTGCAACCGAAATGTTAAAAAAGTAGAGTGAACAAAAATCAAATGGGTAAAACTAAGTGGAATTTGATCATATGAAATGGTAATAATGGTCTCATCTGTGAGATGGAAAAGCAAGCTAGAATTCTAATACTGAATAATAAACACAAATTTGGAGGGAGGTGATTGCAGTTTTATGCCCTTGTATTCGTGCAGGAGGGAACGGAGATGTTGATTGGGTTTGACTTTAAGTGTGCCTGATAAGATTCTAGGGTGACCACTAAAGGAATGGACTCAGCATGTTTAACTGAGTCTGGAAGAAAAAATGGGATTAAAAAAAAAACCACCCTCAATTAGTCCAAAAGTAAGAAAAATAAGCAGAGAAAAGTAACAAAAAAAGCAAGTAAAATAAAAAGCACAATTCAAGACAGTATAAAATAGTGATATCAATAATCACAATGAATATACAGGTCAATGGATTAAACTCTACAGTTTAAATGCAAAGACAAATGTGTTAGATTAAGATGAATTCC
>PITA01032626.1:0-13738 GCA_004023965.1 Spilogale gracilis
ATTTCCCGAGTGCCTGGACCATGTTGCATTCCCCGCTCCCACCCCCCCCCCGCACCCCGCCCACCCCAGCCTCATATGAGAGTTCCAGTTGCTCTGCAACCTTATTGACCTAGGGTAATGTCGGGAGTTTTCATTTGTGTTGATATTCTTCATATGCTTTGTTTTTTATGTAGTAACGGCCGAGGAAAGAGCTTGAAGCTGAAAATGTCTTGGAAGTATCCTTCTGAGGTCCTGTCCCTCTTTGGGGTTATCCATACCCCATTTCTCTTTTCTTGTCTTTTCTTCTGGCCTCTTTCTAACCCAAGGGCAATGTCCTCTTCAGAGCCAGCTGGTGATCTGGTATATTACAGTCCTCATCAGAGGTGAGCCCACGTCTGAGAATGTTCAGGAAGAGGCTAGGTGTGTGCAGGGCTGGCCTCAGGAGCCCTGTGCCTCATTTAAAGTGTCATTGTCACCATCTTGAAATTCTTTTTTTTTTTTTTTTAAGATTTTATTTTTATCTGTTTGTCAGAGAGAGAGAGAGAAAGAGCACAAGCAGGGGGAGCAGAAAGTAGAGCAGGCAGAGGGAGAAGCAGGCTCCCTGCCGTACAGGAGCCCAGGCTCCATCCTAGAACCCTGGAATCATGACCTGAGCCGAAGACAGATGCTGGACCAACTGAGCCACCCAGGCCTCCCACCATCTTGAAATTCTTAATTATTTTTGAACACGGGATCCACATTTTAATTTTGCACTGGACCTCCACAAATTATGTAACCTGTCTTGGGTGTAGGAGGCAGGGCAAGGTTTCTCACCAGGTCATTTAGCAAAAGGCCCTCTTCTTCTCCTATGGACTACACCTTTAACATAACCCAAGCATAACCTCAGGGTTACACCCAGAGCCTCGGCCCTCCTGTGACCTGTCTCTTGTGCTGAGCTGGGTTAAGCATGATTAATTTGGAGGCTTCACAAGAGGATTGTTGCCCTAGGATCAGGATCCAAATAAGGATTTGCTTTTATTAGGGCCTCTTAATTGGAAGGCAAATGGAAGTTCCTTCTTCCACCCTGACTCCCCCAAAGTACTTTTGTACTTTGGTTTTTATAAGAAGAGATAAATCAACAACATCATGTCTTCTAATTGTCTCTCTGCCAGCCCACTTGGCAAGAATCTCATTCAAAGGAAGGTGATTTATGGGGAGTTTTACTACATTTAAGCAGATCTCTGAATGTCTAGGTCCAGGAGGATGAATGGAATGAACCGGAGGCACTAGGGGGCTAAAGGGTGGGAGGGAGCAGAGAGAGGGGAGGCCACAGGCTTTGGAGGGAACAACCAGAGCTGGTGGCTGAGCAAGCACATGACCTCAGGCAACCGGCCTAACCATTCTGGACTCAATGAATTCAGCTCTAAAGTAGAACTAGTGATACTTCCCTGTAGGACCTTTGATCACATGGAGTCCACAGTAAGACTTCAACTTGCCCGAGGCTGGCACGCATCCGCCCTCCAGCAGCACTCCGGGATGTCCCTTTTGATGGCTCTGTGTATGTCTGGGAAAGAATAAATATGTTGAACTTCTCTGAAAGGCCACTTCACAGACCTGCTTGATCCTCTTTCCAGCTTCCTGGGAGCTGGTTCAGAATTATCACACTCCTTTAATTTTATTCTAGATTTATTTATTTATTTGAGAGAGAAGAGAGCGAGCGAGCATGCGTGTGAGTAGTGAGAGGAGCAGGGGAAAGGGAGGAGAGAAGCTCAAGCAGGCTCCCACTGAGTATGGAGCCCTTGACAGGGGCTTGATCTCCCGACCCTGAGGTCATGACCCGAGCTGAAATCAAGAGTCAGACGCTTACCTGACTGAGTCACCGAGGCACCCCTAATCAGATTTCTTTTAGATTTGGGAAAAGGAAAGCCAGGGGATCAGAAAATAAACCAAGAGTAATATAAAGCACTAGGTGGCTAACTTCAGTTCCGACCTTATGGGCTTCACTTAAGAAGTGAATGATCTGAAATCATTCACTCATAGCTTCAAAAATCGTTATCTGTGTGGCCAGATCGAAGAGCAATGACAGCGTTGCCTGGGTAGATCAGTGGGTTAAGCGTCTGCCTTCGGCTTAGGTGGTGATCCCGGAGTCCCGAGTCCCAAGATGGAGTCCCAGCATCGAGCCCTGAATCGGCCTCCCTGCTCAGTGGGGAGTCTGCTTCTCCTACTGACACTCCCCCCTCTCATGCTCATTCTCTCTCAAATAAATACATAAGATCTTAAATAAAAGAAAATAAACAATGACGGGTTTACCAAATGGATGACTTCTAGGATGGTGTGTGAAAATGGCCTGAGGGGGTCTTTCAAATAGATATGAGTAGCACAGTGATGAAGGGACTGGAATCTAGATGACAAGGGTTCGAATCCCAGCTTGGACTGTTAGTAACTAACTGCCTTAAATAAATTACTTACTATCTCTACGTCTCAGTGGCTTCATCCCTTAAAGGATGTTTGTTGTTGTTTTTTTTTTAAGATTTTATTTATTTATTTGACAGAGAGAAACAGAGCTAGAGAGGGAACACAAACAGAGGGACTGAAAGAGGGAGAAGCAGGCCTCCCGCTGCGCAGGAAGCCCCATGTGGGGCTCGATCCCAGGTCTCCAGGATCATGACCTGAGCTGAAAGCAGTCGCTTAACCAACTGAGCCACCCAGGCGCCCCTCCTTAAATGATGTTTAAGTAATATAACCTGCCTCACTGGGTTGTTGTGGGGACTAAAAAAGATAATAAACGTAAACTTTGCTTGGCACAGGGTAGCATGCTATACTTGCTAGTTCTTTCCATAGCATGTTTGGGTAACTTCTGGTGTCCACGGTTTTAGGACTCCCTATTCTTCAGCTCTGGGTGGAGTTGGCATTCTAAGGTAAGGGATGGTCTCCCAGCGGGGGGTCTGTGAGTCCAGGAACTGAATGTGACCTTGCCCTGGAACAGGGAAGGAGGCCACAGCTCTGTCGCATAGTGACAGGGCTTTCTTTGTGTGTGGAGGGACAGGCTGCTGTTTACAGGTAACTAGGTGGGGGGTTATAATCTGTAAAGAAGTTAAAGGTTAAAGGAAGGGAATTCTTCTGGGGAGATGAATGGGACCTGGTGCTCCAAACCAGCTGGGTTTTCAAGAGGGGTGGCCTTCTGGGCCCTGCCCACCTCCCAGATGGGGGTCTGGGGTTTATTATGCAGGTGACCATAGAAACCCAACCAGTTCTCTTGCAACAGTGCTCCGAGGAAGGGTTATTTAAGTCTGGTGCAGCAGGGCTGGCTGCAGCACACACCCTGCTCAGAACTGCCCAGAGCCTTCTCAGCGACATGGGATGCCACATGAGCAAGAGCACCAGGGTGGTGGGGGAGCCCCAGAAGCCTGGAGAACAGCCCGAGGGAGAAGAGCCAAATCTGGAGATGGGCACTGAAGCGGCAGATGGCAAGGACATCTCATCGAAGGATGGGGGCCCTGCACCCCAGAGCTGAGGTGCTTTCCTCTACAGACGGTCCAGACCCTCCCTGCATTCCAGGAGCTGCCTTTGGCCAAGGAAACCTGAGACAAGCCCAGTCCTGAGAACCTCCAAATAGAAAGAGGGAGAAATCTCTGCCTTCAGCACAGACCCTCCTTGGGCTTTGCTCTTTGGAGCTGTGAGGAATCCCATTTCCTTGGCTCTCCGTGGAGAGGACAGAGGAAGTCCTCACACTCGTGGGACTTGCCCACAGCTTCTGGAGATGGGCGAGCCCCGGGGCTGACTTCTCTGGGTGCAGGGAAGAGCTACGCGCGGCTGAGCTGCGACTGTCCAGGGACCACCCCTCACCTGCCTCACCTTTGACCTCTCTTAACCTCCACTGGGCTGTGCGGGTATTGGTTTGTTCTCTTCCTCTCCTTTCTTCCCAAGAGGTTGCTGAAGAGCCAACATCCCTTGCAGGGACGTTTTCCTTTGGCTTACTCCACACTGTCGGTATGAATAATTTAATATTTAACTGGGAGAACTGTTAATGAGTTATGGGAACCATCAGGATCAGGTTGTGATGGGAGTAAATGGAAGGCAAACGGGCCTGGTCATCCCGGAAAGGGGGGCCTTGAGCACTAGTCAGAAAGAAGAAGGAAGGTTTTCGAATCCCCGGAAAAATGCCCCTCTGCTGATATCCCTGTGTCTCCTCATATCAAAAGTCTGTCAATTTGGACCCTCTAGCATCTGAGCTATCTGAATCCAGCTCTCAAAACTATTTCGCTGTTTACTTACATGCCTGTCAGCCTTCCTTCCTCCCCCCTCCCCCACACCAAGCCCATGTCTGTTTTGCTTTTAATTTGCAAGCATTTTAATTGGAAATCAAATGGACATGTTTGCAAATACAGGATGACAGACACATCTGAGAGACAGGCCTGGGGGTGTGAGAAGAGAGGGCCAGCCAGAAGGGGTGGCATAACTCTGTGCAGGAAAGTGAGAAGAGAAGCTATAGAGTCTTCTCTCTGTGCGGGGCAAGGTGCTCATGAGCTTACAGGGAGTGTTTATGGAAACCAGCAGGGCCGCGCCCATTTTGCAGATGAGGTTACTGGGGTACCAAGAGGTTAAGTCACGTGCTTGAGCTTGGCTATTCAGGACCGGGCAGAACCCGGAGTTGAGGCCAGGCTGGGTGGCTCCTGAATTCATGCTGTTCATCATTGCCAAGTCCTGTTTAAAGTGGAGGGTCTTTCCTGTGGATGCACAGAAATCCAAGCCTGTGTGTAAAGGGGACCTTTTCCTTTCCTCATTTGGATGTACCCGCCTGTGAAGGAGTAGGCAGCTGGTCCACTAGGCGTCCATGCACTGCACATTCTGTGTGCCTTCAGGGGCTTCTCTTTTCACTCTGGTGGTCGGGGAGGGAGTAGGTGGGAGGAGGAGGAGGAGGCTGGAAGGGTGAGGGGGGAACAAAGCGGGGGGGGAGAATGAGAGCACAGGAGCGCAAGCACAAGCTGTTGGAAATGACCCTTTTTTTGGCCATAGAAACCTCGGAAACTGAATGGAATTCTTTTGAGGTGACAAGGCAACCAGGCTGAGGAGAAAGAAGGAAAAGAAGGAAGGATGAGAAGTAAAGCAATTCAGTCTGAAAATGGACGTCAGCCTGAAAAAGGTTCCCTTTGCTTCAGCAGAGCCGGTCATCTTCCAAAGACAGTGCAGTGAGCCAGAGATGCGGCCTCTTTAGCTGGCCCAGGGCCCTGCTCTGTCCCTGGGGGTGGTGAACTTTGAGTGGGCCAGGAGACAGGCCCGGGCTTGCAGCTGGGGATCGGGAAGTTTGGGGCCTCTTTCTACAGCTTACTGGGGATAGGCCAAACTCAGGAACGACTTTCATTTTTTTTTTTTTAGACAGGTTTCTGTTTTTCTCCCTCCTCCCTTCTAGTGGAAATTCACCCTGCAAAACAAGGCTTTGTGTGGGATGAAGCTGCTCAAGCGCACCCTCAGGACTCCTGGAAAAAGTTCTCAGCTCCTGGTGAGCCTTTGAGGCTGGGTGGTGCTCATCTCACTGGTTACGGAGAGGCGGGACTCAAACTCTGCTCCTTACCAAAGCTAACCAAAGAGGGAGGCTCCAGGTCCTTAGACATTCAGATGGTGGTTTGTTCTGCTTCCTCCTGGGATAGGGCAAAATGTTTGTTTCATTACATTCAAGATCTCTGCGCGCTTTTAAAAACAAGATGCTTTATCCACCTTCAGCTGTGACAGGCTTGCTGCATTTTGCTGGGAAGTTCATCTGTAAAGGAGAAAAGGATCCAGTTTCTCTTTAAAGACATTCCAGTGATTCCACGGAGACCCAGTACCACTCATCTGTCTCCCTCTGAGGCTCAAGTGCCTGGGGAGAGTGGTCAGAATTATGTCCACTCAAACATAACTTGAACCTTTTAAAAGGCAGTTCTGCACCGACTCTGCACATCATTTGAACACCATTGCTCTGGCCCACTTCCCAAACTACTGGAAAGGGGAGGGGTTTGTTTACTAATCACCTTACCTATCTACATAACCTCCCACCAATCCTTTCTTTCTTCCTTCCAGCCATCCAGCCATCTATCGATTCCTATGTATCATCTCTCTCTCTCTCTCTCTCTCTCTCTCTCTCTCTCTCCATCCATCCACCTCTCCTTGGAGTTTTCATCTATACAAGGCAATGAATTTCCCATTTCAAACCAAATTCACTTATTAAATACTTACTTGAGTTTCTACTCTTTTCTCTCCTTTCTTTCTTCATTCATTCACTCAACAGTTACTGGGTGGCTGCTCTATGCCAAGCTCCTCAGTGTTAATACAAGTTTGAAGTGTGTCTCTCGGGGAGCATGGCCTGGAAGCAGGGTGGTCCAGAGAAGTCCTTTCATCCCAGGGAAGGTTCGGGTTGAGGCTTCAAGACTAAGTAGGAATTAGCTAGAGAAAGAGGATGAGTGTTTCAAGAGAAGGGGAATGTATGACCCAAGCCTTGTAGCTGCATGGGGGGTGATGCACGGTGAGCAAGCCGCGTAGTAACAGGAAGGAGATGCTTGACAAGTACAAAGGGTCAGGTCATGGAGCACCTTGTATTTTATACCAAGGGGCTAAGAGTTCATCCTAATGCAGATGAGGGATCCACTGAAGGACTCTAGGCAGAGGAACGAAGCTAGGACTCCGGTTGCTAATGACTCCTTGGTATCCTGCCTTCTGGCAACAAAGCCGGTCTTTTCCCCTGGCAGGACCCTTTCCTTTCCACTCTCACTTTACATGATCCCATTCTCAGGCTCCAGGCTGAGCACTGCTTATACCTGGTCAAAGTGATTTGTTCAAGGGAAGTCATCTGGCTCAAACCAGTCCAGACTTTTTGTTGAAGCAATTAGCAAAGAAGTATCCACTTTCTTTTGGGGTTAATAAAATTGTAGGATTGAAGTCTGGAATCTCTTAGTGTCATTCCCCACTGGGGAAGTCCTTGAGAATGAAACTGTGGAAAAGATAGGGGCTGAGAGAAGTGGAGACCCTATTCCTGATGAACTTCTTAGGGCAACTGGATCGAGCCGTGCTAGAAGCTCACACTATCCCTGGGTGATTAACACAAGCTAACATATTTTCACTTTATTTTTCTTGCTGAGAGTGGTTTGAATTTGGTTTCTCTCATTTTCAGAGTTCTGAGTATATCGGATCAAACCAGATTTGTATTTAAGGTGGAGCAACTCGGTAGCTGTCTGAAAGATGGAGGTGAGAGGGATAAAGCTAGAAGCAAGACTACCAATGAGAAGACAAATGTCCATATAAAGAAAGATATATTAGGTAGCTACTACTATCTATTGAAATGCAACCAGCCACAAAAATCTCAGCAACACAGAATCATAGACTTTCTCTCTCTCTCCTTTTTTTTTAAAAAAAAAAGATTTTATTTATTTGAGAAGGAGGGAAAGAAGGAGCAAGGAGGAGAGCAGAGGGAGAGGGAGAAGTGGGCTCTCTGCTCAGAGGGAGCCTGACACAGGGAGCCCAACAAGGGACTTAATCTCAAGACCCTGAGATCATGACCTGAGCTGAAGGCAGGCACTTAACTGACCGAGCCACGCAGGTGCCCTGACTTTCTATTCTTGATCATGGGTGTGGGTCTGTGGGTCACTGTGGCTCAGGGCATCAGGCTACTTGAGAGTGTTCACATGACTAGTAGCAGCAGTCCAAGAGACTGAATCCAAGGCAGTATCCATTTGCATGGATGGTAGGGGAGTGAATATTTGTGAATGATAATCTACCATGACACAAAAGGAATAGAGCGAAGAGAACTGATTCAAGAGATATTTAGGGGAAAAAAAAAAGAGATATTTAGGGAGTAAAATGAACCAATTTTGGTGACTGATTTTTCATTGGGGTTGAGTATGAGAGAGGAATCAAGATTTCTACTGGGCTGATGAGCTGATCATGGTACCACAATATGAGAAAGGGACTCCAGGAAGAGAGGCAGGTCTACAGGGAGGATGAGAAGTAGAGTGTCGGAAGGGCTGAGCTGGAGATGCTCATACAACAAAAATAGTAACTCGGTGACTGGTTTTTACTAGACTTATTGTGGTGATCATTTCATGATATATACACATATTGAATCATTATGTTGTACACCTGAAATTAAAGGAATGTTATATGTCAACTATATATCTAAATTAAAAAAAATAGAAAAACATTTCTATCACTCTTACTCTGTCTGGGCATTGTTCCAAATGCTTTACACATAGGTCTCATCCAATCCTCACAACTACTTATCTTCACTTCACAGATTAAAGCACAGAGATGTAAGTAATTTACCCCAGGTCTTTTAGCTTGCAAGGACAAAGCCAAAAACTGGTGGGTTGGCTAGTGGTTGAGACTTAGAGAACTTATTTGGGAGTTGTGGGAACCCTGTTGGACCCCCAGAGTTGGTAGAAATATTATTTTAAGGTGGAAATGTTTGAGGGCTGCCTGGATGGCTCAGTTGGTTAAGTTTCTTACTCTTGGTTTTGGCTCAGGTCGTGATCTCTTGGGGGGGTGAGATCAAGCCCAAGGTAGGGCCTGCCAATCAGTGGGGAGTCTGCTTGAGATTCTCTCCTCTGCCCCTTCCCTGCCTTAAATAAATAAATAAAATCTTTACAAAATTTATTTTTAAAAAATATTTAATTTATTTATTTATTTGACAGAGAGAAACACAGCTAGAGAGGGAACACAAGCAGGGGGAGTGAGAGAGGGAGAAACAGGCTTCCCGCTGAGTAGGGAGCCTGATATGGGGCTTGATCCCAGGAGCCTTGGATCATGACCTGAGCCTAAGGCAGTCACCTAACCACTGAACTATCCAGGTGCCCCCACCTATAAAGTTCTTATTTGAGCTTCCTTTATCACCTAAAGTAGAACCTCCTGAAAATACAGCTACTATGAATTCCCCTCCTAGGGAGTTTTCTGAAAATTCATTTGCCAAGAAGTTAGATTGCCCATTTCTACTGGCATCAAAGAGCCCTCTATTGGGGGGGGCTCTTTGTCTCTATTGACTTCCATATTCTCCCAATGAAGCCCTAAAAAATTCTTTTCCTTTAACTGGTATACATACACCTTTTCCTTTGGACAATTCCATGAGTTGTTCATTACTTAGAGCTCTCCTGCATACACATGTGAAAATAAATCTTACCTTCTCTTCTGTTAATCTGTATTTTTTTCGTTAAAATTTGTAGGCCCCAACCACAGGACCCAAGTAGGGGGAGGTGAAGTTTTCTTCCCAATAGAGTCATCAGAACACTTTAAGTTAAAGCCTGGGGTAGATTAGCTCCTGGTACCTTTTCCCCCCACACATATACCCTGAGGGGAGGGGCTGCCCACAGCAGAAAAGCACATGTCAAGGGACAATCTCTGATAAAAACAATATTTAAAGTGTGGTATGCTGGAAAAGCCACAAACAAACCAGAGAGGGAAGAAAGATCAGACTGATGGAAGGTAATAATCAATGGCTGTCAGATGTAGAGCCTTTACTAAGTGCCAGGCATTGTGCTCAAAGGCTTTACAAATTATTTAATTTGCTCCTCATAATAGCTTCATAAGGCAAGTGAAATTCACACATTGTGGGTGAGACACATTTATGAAGGTTGGATGAATTGCACCAAATCACACCCTAATTAGTATCAGGGCAAGGATTTGAACTTTAGAGGTAATAGTTTAATCATGGCAGCAGTGAATTGAAAAGTTTCCTCCTAAAATTCATGTCTACCTTAAACCTCAGAATGTAAGCTTATCTGGAAATAAGAGTTGAAGATACAATCAAGTTAAGATGAGGTCATACTGAATTAGAGTGGGCCCTACATGCAATGACTGGTGTCTTTAAAGGAGAAGGGAAAGGAAGATTTGGGTACAGAGACATGGGGGAAGAAGACCATGTGAAGATAGAGGTAGAGGTTGGAGCCAACAAATCACAAGCTAAGGAACACCTGGTGGCACCAGAAACTGTAAGAAGCATGGGAGGATTTTTTCCTAGAGACTTCAGGGGGGAATATAGCCCTTAATTTGGGCTATCACCTTAATTTGGTCTTGTACCCTCCAGAATGAATTTCTATTGTTTTAAATCACTCAGTTTGGATACTTTGTTATGACAGCCCTAGCTAAGTATTATAACCACTGTGCTATCACTGGCTTTCTTAGAGTAGGAGACTCTAAACAGAGTGATGTCAGTGAATTCCAGGAGGGATTGTTGTCAGGGTTGGGGAAGGGTAGAACCTGCCCCTTTAGAGGGGGTGTTTTTGAATCACACTTAGACTTCTTTACAGTAAGCACATCTACTCTCTTCATTTGGGGAGGCCTTTTCCTATTCTCCTTTTTTTTTTTTTTTTAAAGATTTTATTTATTTATTTGACACAGAGAGAGATCACAAGTAGGCAGAGAGACAGGCAGAGAGAGAGGAGGAAGCAGGCTCCCCGCTGAGCAGAGAGCCCGATGTGGGCCTCGATCCCAGGACCCTGAGATCATGACCTGAGCTGAAGGCAGAGGCTTTAACCCACTGAGCTACCCAGGCGCCCTATTCTTCTTGTTAAAGAAAAAATTACTCATGATGTTTGTTAAAGGTGGTAAGACAGACATACTCGGGGGGACTACTAAAATGGGGTTTTGTAGTAGGAGAGAAAGACCAGTTCAACTCTGACTACACCAAGGACAAGTGGAAATTTATTGCCAAATAAGGTAAGGGTTAGTGGATGGAAATCAGAGGAAATATCAAGGCTGGGGGCCCTCTTGCTTGACTGAATCAATAAGATTCTTGCTGAAGGCAAACAAGGATGATAAGAGTGGGGGTCATTTGATCAGATAGCAAGAGTGGGGGGATTTTTGTTAAACTGACCCAGCAGGATTCTTGCTAAAACTAGACTAAGTGGCTAGTGACGAAATTGATGGACAGAGCTTGAGGGCTTGGAGACGTCCGATTAGGCAGGCGAAGGAGAGAGAGTTTTTGTCACTCTCCACATCATCACTCTCCACTAGCCACTGATTGTGAAGAGAATGTTTCCTATTCATGGATTCAACTTACCTCAAGAGCATTATTCCTACTGGAGAGACTTAAGTGAGGTTTTTTTTTCTGGTGTGTAGGGGTTGTGGTTGGTCCAGGGGGTGGGAGAGCTAGAGGATAATTAGAAAATGCTCTTCCCATAAAAGGGTAATTCCCCTGGGTCCTTCTGGAATCTATGGCCAGTTGCTTCCTCCCAGAGAAGTTGCTTTACTTTGAAAGAGTAAAGAGGAACAAGACTGTGCCCAGGGATTGGCTTATACCTTGCATTCAAGCAGCAGCAAAGAAATTGAGCATCAAAACGGAGACTTTGAAAAAAAATTAGTTAAAAATCTCAAACAACTTCCTGACACTTCTTTTCTTCCTCTAAATCTTTTTGAAAAGTCTTCCTGTCCCCTCCTCTTCCTAACCCCTGACAGCACCCCTCCCAAAACATGAAAAAACACCCTCATTATGTTGATGAAAATGCTGAGATTCTCTATTAATACACGAACTTAATTTTTTCCCATGAAAAGCAATATAAAGTTTCCAGTTTCCAGTTCCACATGTAAGGAGATTAGAAGTTGCCATGCCATCTTAACAAGTAAAATACTAAATGGACTGAAAAATCAATAACACTTTGGATCCACGAGGGGAGCACACAGGGTAAACTGCAGCTGTGAAGATTGGAGAGACAGACAGGCTTATTCAGGGAGTCATATTTTACCCAGAAGAGAGACGTGTGGGTAGAAGCTGCCTTGGAGGGTGCCTGGGTGGCTCAGTGGGTCAAAGCCTCTGCCTTCAGCTCAGGTCATGGTCTCAGGGTCCTGGGATCAAAGCCCGCATGGGCTTTCTGCTCAGCAGGGAGCCTGCTTCCTCCTCCTCTCTCTCTGCCTGCCTCTCTGCCTACTTGTGATCTCTCTCTCTGTCAAATAAATAAATAAAATCTTAAAAAAAAAAAAAAAAAAGAAGCTGCCTTGGAAACCAGGGCAGGGGAAAGAAAACCTGAACTTTTTTTTTTTTTAAGATTTTATTTATTTATTTGACAGAAACACAGCGAGAGAGGGAACACAGCAGGGGGAGTGAGAGAGGGAGAAGCAGGCCTCCTGCCGAGCAGGGAGCCCGATGTGGGAGTCGATCCCGGGTCTCTGGGATCATGACCTGAGCCGAAGGCAGTCGCTTAACCAACTCAGCCACCCAGGCACCCCTCCTATATACCAGAAATAAGCAAGTGGAATTGGCAATTGAAAATGTAATACCATTCACATTAGGCATGCTAAGCACCAAAATGAAATACTTAGATATAAATGTAACACAATATGTATAATGTCTATGAAGAAAACTATGAAGCTCTAATGAGTGAAATCAAAGAACTAAATAAAGAGATATCTCATGTTCATGAATAGGAAGACACTCTATAAGTTTTTCCTAACCTGATCTATAGATTCAATGAAATCCCAATTAAAATCCTAGCAAGTTATTTTGTGGATATCAACAAATGCTAAAATTTATGTGGGGAGGCAGAAGACCCAGAGGGGTCAACACAAAATCGAAGAAGAAAGGACCAACACAACCCAACTTCAAGATTTATTATGAAGGTACGGTGATTAGGACAGTGTGGTATTGACAAAAGAATAGGCAAATAGATCAGGAAGAGAACAGAGAACTCAGAAACAGAGACACATAATTATAGTCAACTGATCTTCGACAAAGTTGCAAATAAGACAATGAAGCAAAGAGAGTCTTTTCAACAAATGATGAAACAGCCTTCCACAGGCAACAATATGAATTATTTATTTAAGATTTTATTTATTTGAGAGAGAGAGAGAGAGAGAGAGAGAGAGAGAGAGAGAGAGAGAGAGAGAACAAGCAGGGAGAGGAGCAGGCAGAAGGAGAGGGAGAAGCAGGCTCCCTGTTGAGCAAGGAGCCCAATGCAGGACTTGATTCCAGGACCCTGGGATCCTGACCTGTGCCAAAGGCAGATGCTTTACCGACTGAGCCCCCAATGAGGTGCTCCCCACTCACCTTTTCTATGTGTCTTTCCCCTGACTCCTGTCAGAGGAGTGCTCCTAACCACCTCTGGTTTGGTACTGCCCCATTTGAATTGATTTTTGCTCAAATAAACTTAAGCATTTTAATATGCCTGAGTTTTTCTTTTAACAAGGCAGATAAGGGATTCTAGGAACTTAAATTCCTTCAGCTTGAAATAATTCTTGTGTCCAGCTGGGATATTTTCGGATGGTATATTGTGGTTCCCTTTGAATGCAGTTTTTGTTTTTTTTTAAGATGCTCTGGACTAATATGTACCTGCAGTACATAGAGAACTCCAAAGTAATCCTTCTAAATCCCACAGCTTCAGAGGCCCAGTTTCAGCTGAGGGACATTCAAACAACCACAATGTTTGGGGTGTCCAGATAGCTTGGTTGGTTAAGTACTGGGTTCTGGATGTCAGGGTCCTGAGTTCGAGCACAGGAGTGGGCTTCATGCCTAGCTGGGCATGGAACCTACTAAACACACGCAAAAAACGACCTCTTTGTTTTTTTTTAAATGACCATCTTTGAACTAAGAAAAATTATAAAGAAACCTCAATCATTACTGTCTCTTTCGAAGAACATTTAAAAAGATCCATTTCAAAACTCATATAGATACTTACCCAAATCCATCCTGTTACTCAAACTAGGATCTGAATTCATCCTTGATGCATCTCCTCCTTCATCATCCTCATGCTGCAAATTCACTCCCAAACCCAGTTACTCTTCAAATATCTCTGAACTCTCTTTGTTCTACTTCTTTTTTTTTTAGGGG
>PITA01032627.1:0-13543 GCA_004023965.1 Spilogale gracilis
CCTTCCCCGCTGGGGCCCAGGCTTGCGGAGACCCAGCCGGGCGTCCCCTCGGGTCCTCAAGCCCTTGGCCTTGCCCCAGCGCGGCTCCTCCGTCGACTGCCCCCACGGTTCAACTGGGGGTCCCACTGCCCTGCGGAGCGCGCGCCTGCACGGCTGCGGGGTACCCCGGGGTCAGGCTGGGGAGGAGGGCCCTGGGCTCGCAGGCTTCTGCCGGGACTTCCCCACTCCGGTCCTGGGAGAAGCAAAAACGAAAAGCTGCTGACTTGTCACCTCCTGTTGCGGTGCCCAGAGACTTGCTTGGGGAGAAACTGCCCATGTAAACAAACCACAGCGGTAGGAATCAGTTATCTCCTTGGTCTCAGGCTTGTGGGCGGGAGTTAAGGAACCTCCCGGTTCACAGTTTCAGCTGCACCCTGCCTCCAAAGACCCACAGCTTGCTTTAGACCTGGTGGCGATTGAGATCCCAGAAACTCACTCCACCAGCCAGTCAGTTCTCTGTTATCTGCTGAGATTGAGTCCATTAGTGCTTCTTTAAGATTTGGGATGGGGTAATGGGTACCCTGTACCCCCATGCCACAAGAGGAGAAGGCCCAGGGACTGGAGGCGGTAGTGGCCAGGCAGGGTAGGCCTGGCGTTGACGTCCTAGGGCAAGATGGGGCTTGCAGTCATGTGCCTACTCTGGACTGTGCAGCTGGATGGAGTCTAGGAGGTGTTTAAGGAAAGGGCGTGAGAGCTTCATGGCAAAGCCACGAAGGGGCCTGAACGTCTAGGTAGGATCTGCTGTCTGGCACAGCTCCATCAAGTGCTGGCCCACTTTTCCTACTCTCCCGAGCTTCAGCCTCCCCCCATATGAACTGCGTGTGATAATGCCCACCTGCTAGTCTGGTCGTGAGGACCGGAAGGTGTGGCACAGCCCGACCTTTATTGGTGATCAGCAAGTAGTACTGAGTTTAATTTACTAGAAGTAGCCATGAAATCATGGGAAGTGTGTTGCAGTCAGCTTGCGAACAAAGAAACTTAAGGGAACTTTGGACCAGATATATGTTTTTTTCATATTATGTATTACTTTGCTGGTTTAATCAGAGTGAGTCACTTACTAGATAACTGTTTTCTCTAAAATTGAGTCAGCAGCAAGTGTCCTTGAACTAGTGGGAAGAAAACCAGACACTGGGTTTGTGGACGTGGTGGCATATGCCTCTGACGGGGTGGAGAGCGGCTTACAGCAGGAAGGTGCAGGCCGTGCGGCTCCCTGAGGCTGCTCCTGGAGGCAGGAGGCCCCGCGGCTCCCTGAGGCTGCTCCTGGAGGCGGGAGGCCCCGGGGCTCCCTGAGGCTGCTCCTGGAGGCGGGAGGCCGTGCAGCTCCCTGAGGCTGCTCCTGGAGGCGGGAGGCCGTGCGGCTCCCTGAGGCTGCTCCTGGAGGCTGGAGGCCGTGCGGCTCCCTGAGGCTGCTCCTGGAGGCGGGAGGCCTGAGGCCACCACGGACACTCCTGGCTGGCTTGTGTGCACTTACCGCCTCTCACTGTTTGAAAAGACAGGGCGGATGGACCTCATGGGGCAGGCCCAAGGGCCTTGTGAACCTCACTCAGTCAGGGCTGCGTGTGGTTAGCAAGCAGTTCTTCTGCTTCTTTTTTCTTCACTTATTTCTCCTTTCTGGCTACATAGTCAGCAGCTGAGCTTTGGAACACTGATGTATAGAAAGCTTTTCGCAGCTTCCTACCTCTAGTGCACATGCTGCTCACTCGGCTGTCAGGAATTTCTCTGCCCTTTGCCCATGTCTGCAAACCGCAGGGGGGAGGGTATGGAAAAGGGCCAGGCCAGGTCAGAGCTGCCCAGGGAACCACTTAAAACGTTGTGGAGTGGTTGGGTGGTGTTTTGACCTGATCTGTAGTCAGCACAGTGATGGCTTTTTCCAAAGAAATATTGCTCTCAAAACCACTATGACTTCTTCAGTAAGTAGTAAGTCAGCTAGCACAGAACTTGTACTAGCAGTTCTCAAGATACGGGCCCCAGCCTAGCAGCGTGAGTGTCATCTGGGAGCTTTTTAGAAGCACAAGTTTTGATACCCTATCCTAGACTGTCAAAATCGGAAACCCTTAGAGTGGGGCTCTGCCATCTATCTCTGTGTTTTTGTTTTTGTTTTTAAGATTTTATTGGGAGAGAGAGCAGGAGAGGGAGAGGGACAAGCAGACCCCACAGTGAGTGTGGAGCTTGACACGGGGCTTGGCCCTGTGACCCTGAGATCATAACCTGAGCCAAATCAAGAGCTGGATGCTCAACTGGCTGCGGCATGCAGACCCTGCATCTGTCGTCTTAACAAGTTCTCCAGGGGCTCCTGATGCACGTCCATGGTGGAGAACCACTGACCTGTCGTCCCAGAGCACTGTAGATGAAGGCCCTTCTGAAATGGGTGGGATTGAGATCAGTGTCCTGGGGCGTCATGGGTGATGCACAGCAACAGTTTAGTGATCTAGGGTGTGTCTAAGATCACATCTAGGTTGAATCCTTGCTTCCCCCTTACTGTTCTTTGCATGCATCTCCTCATATGTAAAGATAGTGTATAGTCGACCTCTGTTCTGGTCACTGTTGCTGCATATCCAGCCGCCTCAAGCTTAGAGGCATGAAGCAGCAACCATCTTAATCTTTCAAATTCTGTGGGTCAGGGCTTGGGAGAGGACCTAGTGGGTAAGCCCCAGGGAATGGCTTGTTTCTGCTCGTGAGGTCTGTCTGGGGCTCTTGCGTCTGCCCTGCCTCTCGCTCCAGAGCCTGGGACCTGAGCTGGGATGACTGTAGGCTCAGCTGGAACTGTGCCCGAAGCACCTGCACAGGGCTTGTCCCGGGGCCAGGGACATGGCGGCCCGAGGTCTTAGAGACCAGTACTGAGACCAACACTCAGAATCAAGCTGCTAGGCTTCTCCTGACCAGCAGGGTACGACCTGGGGACATCTGGGGCTATTAGTGGCAAATGAGAAAATGCTTGTAAAGCATTACTTGCACCCAATCACTGGCTTTTGTTATTTATTAATGAATCACGGGGAAGGCTGGAAACGTGGACTTGGCCTTCAGCAGTGTTCCTAGAGTCTTGTTTCCTCTGGACAAGAGCACACGGGTTTGCACATGATCCATCCTGGATAAGCCGGTAGCAGGCTAGGGAAAGCATGCAGGTGGCCAGCACGGCTCTCAAAGGGACAGCCGGGCCAGCAGGTGGGTCTCGTCAGGAGCCACCTGGGCACGGTAGCTACAGCCTCCACTTGCCCCATTCACATTCACGTAAAACTGCTTTACAGAAGGTCTTTTTGAAAACCAATATCTAAAAAGGATACTTTTTTAAAATTAAGTTTTTTATTTTAATTCCTGTATAGTTAACATACGTGTCACCTTAGTTTCAGGTGCACAATACAGTGTCATTCAACAACTCTGTGCATGACTCAGTGCTCACCAGCATGAGTGCACGCTTTGTCCCCGTCACCGATCTCTCCCACCCCTCCACCACCTCTCCTCTGATGTCTGTCAATGACATAACCAATACAAGGTTAGTATCTAAAAAGTGTTCTTACAGTCTTAACATTTGGCTGTCTTTCGCGGGCTCAGTGGGTAGAAGTTCGTGCTTGTCGCACATGAGCTCAGGATGTCAGGAAGTTAAGAATGCAGAACTGGGGGTAATGAGGTGTGTCACACTCCAGACACACAACTAAACTCTGTTTTCTCTCTCTTTTTAAAGATTTTATTTATTTATTTGAGAGAGAGAGCGCGCGCGCACATGAGTGGGGGAGGTGCAGAGGGAGAAGCAGACGCCCCGCTGAGCAGGGACCCTGACCCGAGTGGATCCCGGGACCCTAGGGTCGTGACCTGAGCGGGAGGCAGATGCAAAGAAAGAAGCAGATCCACGCAGGCGCCCCGATAAGTAAACTATTTTTAATTGACCATCGAGCACAGAGATTTCTGGATGCTTTTTGGAGCAGTTTTTGAAGCTATGGAAACCATTTTGCTGTACTTTCGTCCTCTGATTGCACCCCCATAATTCAGAAGGCAGACACACTGAGAGTGGCAAGACGCTGCATTTCTGTGCTTCGTTTTTCTCTCAGTGATCAGAGTAACTTTTCTAAAGTCTTTTAAGGAAGCCTAAATGCGAGTGTCACACTTGGTCTTAGGAGGCAGGTCCTCCTGAAGAGACTGAATTCTCCCAGTTGTCAGATGTGCGACTTACTTTAAATAGCAGATGCTTCTGGAAAGTTGGCAGATACGATTTGTGACTGATGTAATTTCTTAAAGTGTGCCAGGGAGGCTTTCTATTTAAAGAAAGCCCATTGTGAATCCTTTTGTGAATAGTAACTCCCTCATTTCTTTTGGTTAAAATTGAATTCCTTATGTAGGTTCACTTAAAGTTGGGGAGGGGAAGAGATATATTTAAACAACTGACAAGAGTTTTTGAAAATTCCAAGGTAAGTGTGTTCCATCTTTATAACAGAAATGATAATCCTATTATAATCTTTCTAAAAAACAAAACTCAGGATGGGGCGCCTGGGTGGCTCAGAGGGTTGAGCCTCTTCCTTGGGCTCAGGTCATGATCTCAGGGTCCTGGGATCGAGGCCCACATCGGGCTCTCTGCTCAGTGAGGCGCCTGCTTCCCCCTATTTCTCTGCCTGCCTCTCTGCCTACTTGTGATCTCTCTCTCTGTGTCAAATAAATAAATAAAATCTTTTAAAAAATCATTAAAAAAAATTCTCAGGGTGGCTCAGTCAGTTAAGCATCTGAGTCTTGATTTCGGCTCAAGTCCTGATCTCAAAGTCCTGGGATCAAGAGTGCTTGGTGTTTGTGGCTGAGCACTCAGTAGGGAGTCTGCTTGCCCTTCCCCCCCCCAGCTCATGCTCTCTCTCTCTCAAATAAAATAGATAAATAACATCTTTTAAAAAAAAAACCACCTCAGAACCATGAACCACCAACAGGTGTTTGCCTGTTTGCAGAACTGTGTTAGGCCCAGGTGCAGCCCTGTTCTTGGGAACATGATGGAGCCTTATCTCACTCATCCTCATGACCCCAATATGAAGTGTCTGGTGGTCCTGCTGCACAGATGTGGAAATGAAGTCTCTAATTCATGATGGGAATGAACAGTACAGAAAATGCCCAATGCCATAGAGCCTGCACTCTTCCGAGGAGGTTAGCCACAAATCACTTACTCAGGGTTTTTATAGTTGCTAAAGGGAGAATACTGACAGCATCCCCATCGTAAAGGAATCTTAGGGACATGGTCCCTGTCCTCAGGGATTTGTGACTCAGATAGGGAAAGATCTCGCAAAGCTAGCATTGTGTCCCAGAGTGGGGGCCACTGGGCAGGTAAGTGGACATTCAAGAGTCTGAGCTGCCCAGTGAGCGGGAGCAGGAGGTCACTGTGTTGGGAAACGGAGAAAGACTTGCAGTAGGAGGTGGGGTTTGAGCTGAGCCTTAAAAACCACACTAGGTCCTTAACCTCTTGTTCTTGGAAATGGAAGTTTCCCACTGTCCCACTGCCCAGTTCTTTGGTTGGAGGCTTTGTTTTCAGTTGGAGAAGGAAGGGTTTCCTTCCTTCCACCTTTCCTCCCTGAGGCAACAGCAGGGACCTTGCCCACGTGTTAAAAGCCAGTGCATACACCGCATTTTCGGGCCACTGTCATCCCAGGCCCTGCACAGAGCTTTGTGGACACGCTGGTGTCCTCTGAGTGTCGTCTGTGGTTGCTGTGGAGGGCTGTTTCTCTTCCCATTTGACCCATGCAGGAAACCCACAAAGCATCTAATTCCTACCATGTCTCTGAGTCAGGAGCCAGCCCTCCTGAGATTTAAATCAGATAAACAGTGCGCCATCTGCAGCCAACAAGTGGTTGGATGGGGTCCAGACTCCACTGTATGGGTTTTCTCTATGACTCCAGGCTGCCAGATGTCTTACAGAAAGTCTTTAATTACTCCTGTTCCCAAAGGAAGAGGAAAGCCCCCCACCCTGCCCTGCCCCAAGTCTGGAACCCAGTGTGTGTGGTTGTAAGCATATGCTTAGGTCTGCTGGAGCGGGTCCTGACCCTTGGCGGTAGCAGCATGTGGGATCTTACTAGAGAGGGAGATGCGCATGGCCGCCCAGACCTGCCCATTCAGAGACTCAGGGCGGGGCCTCACCATCTTGGGCTAACGAGCCCTCTGGGGGTTCTGGGGGAGTCAGAAGCGCTAATTGAGACTAGAAAGAGACCTTGAGAGAGAAAGCCACTAAGACAAGAAGAGATCTGTTCCCTCTCCAGGCTGGGAGCCAACCTGGTATCATTTAGACTCCAGTGTTGCCCTCCAACTTGAGGACTTAAATGTTCCGCCCATCATTCAGGGCTGTGGTTCTTCTCTGCTCCGTACTCTGGGTTAGGCTGCACACGCACAACTATGGACATTGGGTCCGTGTCTACAGATGGACTGCAAGTGTGACGTCTCGGGAAAAGTTAGAGGGAGTCATGACGTCCACGGGATGTGAAGTGCCCGGTGAGAGCGGGAGTGTGTAGGCCAGACCTGCAGAAGTGTGGACACCAGGTGAAGGACAGCAGTGCCCCCCAGGCAAGGAGGAATGGTGCAAAGATCCTGAGGCAGGAAGGAGCTCATTAGACTCAGCATGGTCAGTGGGAGGAGGTAGATCACATGGAGCCTTGAGGGCTGCTTGTTGACCACTTCTTATGTTCTGGGCAGGGGTGGGGAGGCCAGGGAGGCACATGGAGACACTGTACCTGGGGCTTCGTGCTAACCTGCCTGGATTCCTGCCATCCATCAGCCCCAGAAAGACAGAGATACATGGCTGGTCTCACTGACCACCCATCTGCTCCCTGGATACCCAGTGTCCATCGTGTGGACACTGCCTTCCCATTTGACACAAACCAGGTACAGGGTGCCCTGCTGGGGTCTGAGGCTGTGAGGGTCTTGGCTCAAAGCTGGGCAGTCATTCATTGAGTGAGAACTATGTCCTGGAGCCCTGGCTGCGGTGGGAACAGACAAAGCGGGGAGGTGAGCCCTTGGTGAGGTGTCATGTGTGATTGGAGGCCCTTCCAGCTGCTTTCTGGCTGTGGCCTCAGGTGGGTCATTGGACCACCCAGAGCACCTGGAAACTGTCTCCCAGGCTACCCCTGGGCTGCCCACTTTTCAGGGGGACTCAGAGGATCAAACTCAGAGTGGGAGAAGGTATTTAGAGCAGGCTTCTTGGATAGAAACAGGTTTAAGGTGAAGCTGAGGGTTTACGTCTGTAATCAGCTCACGTGTGGTGCCGGAAGCAGCCAGGGGCCACTGAGCACTCGTGCACAGGTGGGCACAGCGCCCTCCTCCGTTGGACCCGCCAACCCCCAGGCGGTGCACAGCTGTAAGTCAGTGTGTGGGTTCTCGTCTGGGCACTTCCAGGCTTATTGCGACCGGCCCAGGGTCACCTCTTTCCAGTCCATCACTCAGGGCCAGTCAGCAGGAGTGGGTGCTGGGGCTGGTGGGCTGGCGTGGGAGGAAGAAAGGGCCTGGCCCTACTGGGGGTGCTCACGGCTTCAACTCCCGGACAGGGTGTGTCCTCATCTGCTGGTTGCTCAAGAGAAGCCAGAAATCTGTGGTTTTAGTGTGAAAAGTCATGATTTCTAAATTGGGGACTGATTGACACACACACACTTCTATCGGGTTAATTGTGTAAATCCAGGTTTTGCCACCACTCTCTTCCTCAGTTTGACTTCTGGTATTTTCTATCTTCTATTTTTATGGCATTTCTTCTCTTCTGTTTTTCTAGTAATTCAAAGAACTTTCTGGTATCAATAAGTAGTATTTGTATTAATAGTTCTTCCTGATGACATCCATCTTTGTTTATTAAATTTTTTGAGGTATAACTTGTGTGTCTGTTAGGGACCAGAAAATTCAAATAAAATTTTAAAAATTTTGTATATATTTATTTGTGAGAGAGAGAGAGAGAGAGAGAGAGCGAGAGCGCATCAGCAGGCATAGGAGTAGAGGCAGAGGGAGAAGCAGGCTCCCTGCTGAGCAGGGGGTCCAATGGGGGATTGGATCCCAGGACCCTGAGATCATGACCTGAGCTGAAGGCAGACACTTAACTGACTGAGCCACCCGGATGCCCCCAATGAATTTTTTTTCTATAAAAGTAAGTGACAAAGTAACCCGAGAGGGGAAAAATGTAATTCACACACAACAGCTAAAGTATATAATTATTTTCATGTGGGTTCACCCTCTCAAGAATTATGAGAATCACATGATCTTTTAGGAGCATGGTTTCCCATAACTTTTGTCAGGACAGTCACTGCATCAAGAACTACTACTAAAGTCCCTGTAGTTCATTGCCCGGTAATCTCAGTTGATAACAGTACCTTTCATTCTCACAAAAGCTCTTCAACGTTGGTCTTTTATTTGATTCCTGTTGTAATCCTGTGATCAGGCATTGCAGGTAACGCTTCTCCCATTTGTATCGGAGGAGACTGGAGAAGATAAGTGACTGTATTCAAGTAGAAACAAAGTCAAAGGAATGATCTGCACACCTGGACATTGGGGGTGACCCTGAAGACCAGGTGGGCCGACGGCTCCAGAAGCTGCTTGCGGTCACTGTTTCTCCTGCTGAAGGGGAAGTGGGCCGTGCAGTCTGGCTGTGGGGGCTGATAGGAAGGGGCACCGGTGTGAACCTACCAGATCGAAGCTCACCTTGCAATCAAGAGTAATGAACAGCATGGTAGCAACTTGCCCAATCCTACTAATCTTTAGGTTTACAGTAAGTTGTCAGCACTGACCTGTCTTTGCAGGCAGTCATGTGATCTGAGCTTGAGTAACAGAGGGGCGGGAAGCAGCGTCTTCCGGGAAACCAGCATGGCTTTTCCCCATTATTTCATCACTCGTTGGAGCAGAGGCTGGTTTGTACAGTACCGGCTGGATATCTGAGAGGGGATGTGAACCCTTGCCCTGGATCTCACCTCCAGCAGACTCAAGAGGCTGCCACATGAGCTGTGTACCGAACCAGGGGCAGGCTGTTTGCAGAAAGCCTTCTTTCCAGTATCTCTGGTTATCGCGCTCCATCCCACCCAGGGAGCCTTGAAAACCACAGGGCCGATTGGGTCAGGGTCCCTGGGGGTGTCCTGGGTGACGCCCACATGTGGCCACGGTTGGGACCACAGGTGTGAAGCAGTATTTCAGAGTACTCACAAGGGATGTCCTGCAACTGTGAGATGTTACTGCTGTCCTGCTTGTCTTGTTTGCGGGCTCTGACAATTGCTCTCCTGGCAAGGAGGTAGAAACCTTGACTTTGAGGAGAGTAGGGTCGCCTTAGTGGAGAGTAGCATGAGCCATGGCAAACCAAACTCCCCCCTTATCCAACTTTAAAAGCACCCACTGTAACATCTGTAAAACCTGTTTTTGTGCAGTCAACTGCTTGGATCAGCATGTTCAGAAGGCCCCGGAGAGCATCGCTTTGATCTGGGAGCGGGACGAGCC
Source organism: Spilogale gracilis (assembly GCA_004023965.1). NCBI lineage: Eukaryota > Metazoa > Chordata > Mammalia > Carnivora > Mephitidae > Spilogale > Spilogale gracilis. Next base: position 9,454 of record PITA01032627.1, read on the forward strand.
TGGAACCGAAGTGAGGATCACGTACAGGTACCGCGTGTCCCCTGATGACATCCCAGAGCCCAGCAGGGTCTCCTGTTTGTGGTAGACACCAGCACCAGACATCTCTGCTGGCCAAGGGTCTGGATCTTTGGACGCAAATGTGATGAATGGTCAAGGCGTGGCAGGCTTTGGGCTCTGTGCTGTGTGCTTCGTCTTGTTCTGGGCCGAGGTCATGTCTGTATCAAGAGGCATATTTCAGCTTTGGAAATGTCCTCTGGCCCCAGGAAAGTAGACATGAGTGCAAAGTGAGTAAGATACTTGCTGGAATAAACAAACGAGCGTACTCAGCCTCTCTCTCCCAGTGCTCGGAGGGGGGCATAAATAAGCTCAAACTTTGTAAAGAGGGGGTGTCCACCTGACATTTATGTTCTTTGATTCTTCAGGTAAGTTCTCCACACACTGCAAGCGTCCAGCGCCTTTCTGAGTGGCGTGTGCATGCGGGGGGCTTGAAGGGGCCCGGGATCCAGGAACAGCAACCCGGCTTCCTGAGACACTACCTCTTGCTGGTGCTGCCTTAAGGGCTCAGGGATCTCTGTGCTTTGTCCTGCAGGCCAGTCATTTCCCCGTCCCCCGGGGTAAAAGCCCCTTTGGGTACGCCTGAACCTGTCTTCACAAGGCCCTCGGACCCACCGCGAGCCCGGGTTGGAGGCCTTTTATCGCTAACACCACCACAACCCCACATTCTGGTGGGCAGCTTGTGATTCTTCTTGTCCGGTCATCCCGCAAGTTTCACTGATGCGTCCGTATCAGTCAGGACAAGCTGGGGTGCGTCGTAATAATAAACAGGCCCCACATGCATGGTGAGGTATGTCTGGGTGGTCACTTTAGGCTGCATAGTCAGGGAAGTCCTCTCTGAGGAGGCGACATCAGAGCTAGGGTCTTGTTGCCAAGAAGGATCAGCCGAGACTGAAGGAAGAATTCCCAGGCCCATCCAAGACCATGAATAAGTATAGGGTGTCCTGGGACCAGAGAGAAGGTGCATGTGGCTGGGGCAGTGGGAATGAGGGGACGGCGTAGGAGGAGGACTGTTTAGGGAAGGAGGGAGCTTGATGACAATGGTGAGTCCCCTGCCGCTTGGATGACTCGAGGGCCATTGGTTACCCCTAGGTTTTCAGACTCAGGTTGTGTCACAGACCAAATCCACCAAACCTGATAAAATTGGACTCAAGTTGACTTTTGGATGCAGCAAAAAGATGTCTGTTATTCTGCCTCAGCTCCCTGTGGGCACCTCCTTGGCATGCCCACCATCAACAACCCTCAGCTGTCACAGCGGACAGTGTCTGCACTGTTTGCTGACCAGTTTCCCCATCAGCCTGTGCACACAGACCTCTTGCCCCTGTGTAGCCCGCCGACCAGCAGCATTGGCCCTGGGAGCCGTGGTCTCCACTGCAGGGACTGAGGCAGATCCCCAGGACTCTGTGCACACTTGACTTTGAGGAGCACACCGCTAACAAACTGGCTTCACCATTCATTACTACTATCGGCCCAACTTGATTTATGTTTAATTATTTCTCTCTTTCTTTCTTTCTCTCTTTCTCTTTCTTTCTTTCTTTCTTTCTTTCTTTCTTTCTCTCTCTCTCTCTCTCTTTCTTTCTTTCTTCTTTCTTTCTCTCTTTCTCTCTTTCTTCTTTCTTTCTTTCTCTCTTTCTTTCTCTCTTTCTCTCTTTCTTCTTTCTTTCTTTCTTTCTTTCTTTCTTTCTTTCTTTCTTTCTTTCTTTCTTTCATCTTTCTTTCTTCTTTCTTTCTTCTTTGACAGAGAGAGATCACAAGTAGGCAGAAAGGCAGGCAGAGAGAGAGGAGGAAGCAGGCTCCCTGCCAGGCAGAGAGCCTGATGCAGGACTCGATCCCAGGACTCTGAGATCACGACCTGAGCTGAGGGCAGAGGCTTAACCCTCTGAGCCACCCAGGCACCCTATTTATGTTTAATTCTTTAGTGAAAGATGAAAGACTCCATGGGTGGGGGTAGATGGGCTTACCGCCTGGATGGGGGAGATAAGCTGATCCAGTGATGGACCGTTTTCCTTCTGTCACTGCCTGAGATGTGCCTGGACCCCCTTGGCTGGACATCCCCCATGTGCACACCGATTAGTGGCTTTGGGCGGTCTGAGGGCTGGGCTCGAACTGGCCTGCTGAGAGGTGTGGTTGACTGCAAGCCATGGGGGTGGTCAGGAATGCACTGGTGTGTTAGAGCTCAGAAGCACTTCCGTTGCTTTGTACCCCAGCAGCCCCAGGCAAGGGACAGTGCTTGTGAGCACAGGCAAAGTATTTACTATTCTCTCTAAAAAGAAGCAGACTTAGCCTGGAATGGTTTTACAAACCTCAGCCAGGCCGAGTGCCGATGACTGCTTCTAGTCGCTGCTTGAGGAGGAAGACACCTGTGCACGTATGGGTTGCGTGTAAAGAGCCAGCTCTTGGCGGAGCTCGGTTATTATTCTCCTGGTCATTTGAGGTTTTCGACATGAGGTTTCCTTCTCCCTGCTCAGAGGAGGGTTCCCCAGACCGGGCTCGCTGTCCTGCAGCACACAAACCACCACTAACACAAAGTGCTTTTCCGCCCCGTGTCTCATGTGCCGGCAGCCAAGGTGCCTCTGTGGGCCTGAAGACTGGGTTCCAGGCTTGGAGGCTGAGCCCTTTCTAGAAACTCTGTGGGGCTGTGGTTTTCAGAGCCCCGTGTGCTGGGGACCACACCCACAGTGTCCTCTTGGTTAGGGGTGGCGCCTCCGAACGCTTCCCCCACCGTGACCTCAGGCACAGAAGGGGGCATGTTGGGAGCGCCTGGGTGGCTCAGTGGCTTAGGCATCTGCCTTCAGCTAGGATCATGGTCCCAGTGGGATCAAGCCCTGAGTTGGGCTTCCTGCTCACCGGGGAGCCTGCTTCTCCCTCTCCCTCTGCCACTTCCTCTCCTTGTGTGCTCTTTCTCCTCTCTTCCTCTCAAATAAATAAATACAAAAAAAAAAAAAAAAGAAGAAGGTGGTGGGTCAGAAAGTACAGGACCCAGCCCTGGACAAGCACCCTGGCCTTTGCCCTGGAGTGGAGGGCTCTGCAGTCTGCAAGTTGGAGGCTGTGGCCCCGTGGTCCCCCCTCGGTGGGACGGGGTGACCGTCGTAACCAAAGTGACCCTATCTGTAGGCCTGGGGGCACAGTGGAATGTGTTGGGGGTGGAGGTAGCATGACTAAATAAAAGTGAAGATGATCAGGGCCACAGCTACTATTCTTCTAGTACTTTCTGGGTTCCAGAACTGTTTTAAGCATTGCACCTGAGTTTATTTAAATACCACAGCCTGATTAGATAGGAATTATCATCGTTCTTCTTATTATTTCCAACACTTCATTATGAAAAAAAAATTCAAGCAGTGCACCTGCTGTGCACCAAGCACTCAGTTTCTACCCTTAATGTTTCACAAGGCTGGTTTTATCCCACGTGCTTCATATGTGCCCATCCTTCTGTGGGTGGGTCCATCTTATGTTTTAGGTGTATTTCGGTAGCATAGCATTAACTGGAGTTAATTTTGTGTTTATTTTCTCTCTTTTGATATGACATTTATATGCCATAAAATTTGCCAGTGTACATTGGCTGAGTTTTGGTCAAAGTGTATACATGTGTAACTCAAATCCTTGTCCAGATGCAGAATAAGGACCACTGTCCCAGAGGGTTCCCATGCCCTGTCTCAGTCCCTACCCCTCCCCTCTCCAAGAAATCACCGTTCTGAGTTTCTCCCAAATAGGTCATCAAAGTCTTATCTTAAAGAAAAGGAGGAGACTCAGAGAGAGGAGTGGATCACCTCTCCCTCCTGCGTATGTTTCTGAGGAGGCGTGTTCCTGGAGCATCCTTGTAGAGGGACCAGCAACTCCTGCCCAACAGCCCTAGTGATGCCTCCATCCTGCTCCTCAGAACCTCCACTGCTCAGCCCAAGTCTGGGCAGACACACACACACACACACACACACACACACACACACACACACACACACACACACACACACACACACACACACACACACACACACACACACACACACACACACACACACACACACACACACACACTCAC